>JBAJHX010000041.1:15103489-15114575 GCA_037176925.1 Amniataba percoides
CACACACACACACACACACACACACACACACACACACACACACACACACACACACACACACACACACACACCAGTCTTAGAGGGAGATGTTGATGTCCTCTAATTACAAGCCCCAACCCCTTAAAATGATCACCTTCTCTGGGCTGTTTTCATCTGAGTAAAAAAAAAAAAAAAGATGCAGAACGAGAGACAAAACTAAACTAAAGAAGAAAAAGTATGCGTACCTTACCATGTGTTAGGGATCACAGCGGGAGATATGCACAGGCTTACTTTGAATGTGTGACACAGGCGGAATGATTATGTGCAGACAGACCGCAACTGGCCAACTGATCTATTTCAGTTTGAGACCTTGACACTTGACTCAACTTACAGATCTCAGTTATCACGCAGGCTCACCACTCTTACTGGGAGCAATTTATTCCCGAGTAAACAAAACAAAACAAAACAAAAAAAAAAAAGGAGGGGAGCAGCAAAAACCCACTTAGGAGGTGCCTTTAATAAATCTGGGATCCTCATTATTCTATCATTTTGGTAAACGTTATCACCCAAGAGGTGCAGATGGAGGCAGACATTTAGATTTTGAAAAGTGTGCATGAAATTAGATACTAGCCCCAGGAAGGGCTTTGTTTTAGACCACAGGGAGTGCCTAACTAGAGTTTATTTGTTTGGGAATGCGATATGAAGCAATATCGAAGGAGGGCATGTGACACTTGAAAGCCCCGAGCCTGACGTGACTGCGTCGGCTCGAGGCTCGAGGGCAGCGTTGAGGAGAGCTCCGCCGAAGTGATCCAATTAGGCGAATCCCAGGTAAAGCCCAGCTGTAAAAGTTTGCAGAAACTTCAACACGCTTGGCGAGCCTGCGTAATTCTCCCTCGTCCGCCTGTCCCTGCATCTCTCTCTCTCTCTCTCTCTCTCTCTCTCTCTCTCTTCCTCCTCTAATGTTACGATCCAGTCTCGTCGCCCCGTCTGCTGAAGGCCCACTCCGTCTCCCGCGTCCTGGCTGCTCTGCCAGAATGATGTCATTGAGAATTCCAAGCGGAGGCCCACTTTCTGCTCATAAAATGCCATTTCTTCAACTCAATACATATGGTCTAACTGCATTTCAGCTCCTACTCGATCATCCCTGCCCCCCCTTATAGTTTCACTGCCCTCTCTTCTGTTCCTCTCCCTTTTTGTTTTAGTATAAAGACAGTTAGATAGATTACACTTGGACCAGGCCCAAAGAGGCATCCGCAGGTCAGCTACACACAATCGCCTTTATCAGGTACGTTCCCACAGTAGAAGTACCTGAGTATTATCAAAGGGACAAAAAAAAAACTTGCATTTTCCCATCGCAAAGTGACTGAAAAACGAGCAGAGGAAAAGACAGCAGAGGAAACGACGGGGGAAAGGATAGCTTCCTGGAAACTTGGTCACAAGATTTTGGCTCATGGCGGCCTGTCTACATGACATCATGCACCGTTTCTCATTATCTGCCTTTTCTGGATGCTGAGCGACGGAGACCTGCGCGAAGAAACGGAAAATAAAATGAAAACGCAGCCCCGGCCTGGTCTGGAAACAATTAGAAGGGGCTGATGTCATAGTTTGATACAACAGCATACTAAATGAGATGTAGTGGCCCGGGATAGCTTTGTGAACACAGAGGACTTTGTATAGGAGGCAAAAAATGAAAACACATTTTCTCTGCAAGTTCTCAGGAACAAAGAATTTTTGTGCATAGGAAGGATCTGGCAGCAGATGTATAAATAGAGCTGAAATGAGAGTAATTAAAGGATATGCTGCCTCTGCTCATCACATCCTGGCAGCAAAGCTGGAGCAGATGTGTTGCCTGTGGGATCCTTCGGGAATGATCAAAGATTATCAGTGGCGAGAGATGTCTGAGACGCTTTTCTCTTTTCTCCAGTTCATACATCTCTAAGTGATTCCAATCCAGATAGAAACGATTTGTTTGGCCAGACATGTGGAAACTGAAGGCTGAGCTGCAGGAGATCACCTGAGATTAGTTTTGTCACAACAAATCATTATTTCGAGGCAACCTGATGAAGTATTGAACCCTCAAACTCCTCTTGGTTGCAGCTGCACATTTAACGGACAGACATGATAGAAGTTGAAGAGAAGTATTGGTTCAGCAGTGACTTAAATCAGACATCCACTATTGTGCCAGGTCCAGACTGTATTTTAGAGATTTTTTTTTTTTTTTTCAGGAGAACATTTAACATCAATTGGCTTCCTTTGTTCAATGAAAAAAGGGTCTTTTAAACACATGAAACATGTTTTATGTTATGTAAACCCCGGTAATGTAGTCACATTAGTTTCAAAACATTTTAAATGAAACCCTGCCTGACCGACAAGCATTACACACACCAAAGAAGGATCCAGGTTTGCTCCTCGGGCTTGTCTGGGTGGAGTTTTTACTTGTTCTCTCAGTGTTTGCGTGGGTTTCCTCTGGTTTCCTCTCACATTCCAAAGACATATGTGAGTCAGGTGGGGTGGAGTCTCTAAATTGCCCCAAAATATGAATGTGGGCATCTGGTGATCTGTCCTGGGCATTTTTCTTCCATCCTCGAAATGACTGAGTGGGCAGAGAAAATGCATGTATAAAATGACACGATGCAAACCAAGCATCGTGTCCAATCTGTACTTCACAACTCAACAACATGTTTGTGCTCTCCTCTCTGTGTGTGCAGCTCTTGCAAAACACAGATTTCATGGAACCACGGCAAACACAGGACTAAAAAGCTGCACTCCCCCTGCACGCATGCATGTGCTATCTCCCCCTCACCTTCTATAAAAGGCAGATGGAGGTCATGCATTGTGTACTGTTACCATTATTAGAAGCGGGTCCTGTTTGTCCATTTACAATATTTCCCTTTCACTAGTTCACTCCATTACCAGAGACCATATTTCTGTGAAGCTCTTCACTGTAGCCCCACCCCAGCACAGAAACACACTACCGCACAATTCTCCCCTGCTAAAAATAGACCCATGTGAGGTGACACACTCTGGTAAACACTGCGAGGGGGACGAACAATGCTGCAAAGAACAAGAGGAAGAATGCACATTAACATGGGAGAGTGGCCGTCCGAAACCCCAGCTGATTTCATCTCATTATCTGCTTCTTTGTGGCGGATCGATGTGCAACGTGTTTCGGTGACACTGTGAAATTTTGAGGTCAGTTGGAAAACAAGAGGTAAGACTGAGACCGGTGCCTCCCAGTGGTCGCTGCTCCGAGGAGCCCAGACGGTAAATGTGACAAAGGCCACGGTGGTATAAGTCGTGATGGGCGCAGGAGCGTGACACATCAGACACACTGAAGAAACAGGCCTGTCGTAGCCCGTACGGGACGAGACCTGCTCCACAGAGGGCTCTCAGAGTGACAGTGCCATCCTCTGGCCAGAAATCACACTACACTGCTCCCATGAAGACATAGACCAGCCTCGGTTGGAGGGGAGGGGGTAAACATGTGGCAGTGATGTCATTCAGGATTACAGAGGTTTGTCATGGTTACAAGTCGGGAGGGTGGCTGAGTTATTCAAAAGGCACCAGGACGTAAAAAGACCAGCTTTTTCTGGTTGGGAGATGTGGCTGGGACATTTGGGTCAGGGCATGGGGAGGGGGAGTAAGCGCAATGATCTATTTAAGGAAACGGCAGACTCACACCTGTCTCAAGTCACACAGAGAAAGTGCTGTGGTTTATGTGCACAATGTGTCAGGAAAATGTGGCACAGCAGAGGTCATCAGCACGTTTTGCAAGAGTCTTCTTCATCCCTAATGACAAAGATTACCTCAAAAGTGGATTGATATATGTATTTTTTTCATTTAGCACATATTTGTTTCTTTAATTAATGAAATATGTATAATATTCTAAGAATGCAAATAACAGTGAAGCATGTCATATGGGCATTAACTTGTGTACTTTTGTAATTAACTGCATGCAAACATACTACAAAGTATTTCGATGTCTCCACCAGTTTTCAGTCATCTTAAAGCCCCACAACCTGCCTAAAGCATCAGCCACTTTGCTTAATAGCACCGTGGTGGCTAATCAATCATCTGAGAGTCTACCGGTTTGAATAACATCAGCCAAACACTTTTAAAATCATGTCTCTCCGCTGTCCTGATTCCAGAACTGATTTCCAGGAGCCATCCATCAACATAATCCTAGAAAAAAAAAAAAAAAAGCATATCTATCCCTTGACACAAGCCAGACATGTTCCTAAAATAATTGTGTGTGTGTGCATGCGTGCATGAGTGCGTGCGTGTGTACGTGCATGTTTGTGTGTCTGGAAATGCAATCAATTTGGAGCCATGAGCTAAATGACATCACTGAACTGGGTAAATTGACTAGAAGGCTTACAATGATAATAATTGCTGTTTCAATCAGATTCCATTCATTGCCGGCTGCATCAGCGATCAGATAAACAGCCGATGATCTGTCGTGTTGCTCAATCATTCAAATCACTCACAAGATTTCATTAGAAGTCAAGCATGAAATGGTGTTATGGTTTAAAGCTGATTGTAGCACAAATAAGTTTCTAGTAGACAAACAGACGCGTTAATTGCACGGCGGGTTTGGAGCCGACGCATGCTCTTAAATTAGTGATTCAGCATCCACTGTGGAAGCGCACTTATACAATAGAGGCGCATCCTGCCACATGATATCCTGACACAGATAAGGGATTAACGTTTGAAGAGAAACAGATAAAGGGAGGAAACACAGATCAAAACCTCTACATTCCTATAATGCTCAGACTGCGGTGGCTTACATTCCACCGCTACTCACCTCTCCACACACAGCTGTCTAATCACTTTAGCACAGTTTGCCTCGGCTTTTTTCTTCCCTTCAGCCCTGGACTCCACAGCCAGGATTCCAGTAAGTTGCTGCCGCGCTCTGCTGCCCCTCCCTGGCAAAGCCGACTGTGCCTCTGTGGCATCCGAAGCCCACGGCAGAAACACTGCGGCTATTGAGCCTCGAGGAGCACCTCCCGGCTCGGCCGTCTACACTGGCGCAGGCCATTGTTTGTGTTGGCACCGCGTATAAAGGCAGCCTTTCTCATGTCTGCCCCATCACGCCTTTCCAGTCTTTGATTAGGGGAAAACGCAGTCGCCGAACAACAGGGGCGACCCTGTAGAGATGGCCAAGGGATGTGTCAATATGTCAGACGCAGCCAAATACTAATATTTGTTTGTTTTCTCGGTGGGGACCCACAAATCGCCGTCTTAATCCTGAGCCTCGTGAAGAATTCAGACGTTTTCTTTCGCTTTCTGCTCCACTTGGAAGCGAAAGTACAAAACGTTTTTCATTTTAATGGCCCTCATTAGGCTGACGGTGATAGAATTATTCAGGAAGCATAATGTTATTTTAGGACAAAGTGCCCAAAACTGGAGGACTGAATGCAGACGTGGGTTTGTTAGAGAAGCTGTGAGTAATACGATCTACTGCAGAAATACTCAGCTCAAGTCACGTGAAGATACAGTATTTACAGCATAAAGTTCAACCAAAACAATAAGAGTGGCCTTTAGTGTAAAGATAAACTTCATTTCAAGCTTAGTTTTGTCAAGATTCAGGTCAATGAATCAACTCAAACATGGGAGGATGAATAAAAGAAATCAGACTGCAAAGGTTAAACAACTAGAAATACTTCCTATAGCACTGACCTAAAAAATCTAAATGGATTTGCTTCGATATGTTCATCAAGAAGGAACTTTTTTCCATGAACTTTTAGTCCCTAAGAGACAAAGGGTTTGACCACTAATGAAAGTCAGTAACTGAGCGAAGCTGCTGCGTCAGGATCTCATTTGTCAAAGGAAATCCTGACTGCTTCTTTCCCCCCTTATTTTTCTTAAAAACTCTGCACATCCCAGCAGAAAACAAACCTCCACTGCAGACCGGCTCATCAAAGAATGAACATGAGAAAACTCGGGGTCAGTTTACATGTGACGAGCCACAATGAAAACTTGATCGCCAGTATTTAAATATTAATTGCAAGCCCCAGTTGAAAGCGTCTCGGCAATGAGCGCAGAATTAAAAAAGAAATAATTAATGATTCCCATCGCTTTTGTCTTTGTCTTCATCTAGACGTACATGTTAAGGTATTAAGGGGTTGAAAATGAGCCGAAGGCAACATTTAGAGATTAAAAAAGAAAAAAAAAAAAACATCAAATAATTGGTCAGTCCCCCCCTCCCCAAAGTAACACAGACAACCAGGAAACAATCAATCACAGAACAAATGCGCGTAGATAAAACAGTCCCCCTCCATCTACGTTCCTTTTGCTTCACGAATGCAAAAGGAAGCAGAGGAAACCTTTTGTGCAGGTCACAAGAGTGCTGAGAAATGGATTCATGTTGACATATTTTAGTGGAACAAGATATCCTGAGTGCGCAAGTTCCATTCATACCACGTTTCCACAAGACCTGGTGGGTGCAAGTCAGCAGATCTTATATTTCAACATACGGCTCTTTCAGGCAGGCCGGGTAGGACATGAGGCCCGGTTTGAACAGAGCGATAGAGGCATACTGAGAATAATAAGCAGACTCAGAGTCATGATAACAACCCCTTGAGGAAGAGGTTACGCAGCGCCATGTTTATTGTTTCATTTCTCTCAATGCCCCCCGTAACCCCCGCTTGAGACCGTGCCGAGGCATTTACGAGGAAAGAGGGTTACACAGGGGCACGCAGATTAATTTGCCTTCTCCATGACAAAGTACCTGACAGCGGCTAATGTTGTTTGGCTCCCATTTAATTCACACACAGCAGAAGCTCATTGGACGGTTTCTAGCGCGCATTGGAAGTCAATAACGACACAAGTCCTACAGGGGCGAGCGAGAGAAGAGCCAGCCACCCGTATCATACATCACCGTTAACACAAAGCTTGCAACCTGCCGGACCGAATCAGAGGAGTCTCAGGATTACAAAAAAAAAAAAAAAAAAAAAAAAGACAAATTCCTGCCATTACAGACGATGGATTTCAAATATAGAATAAATCTGTCTGCTACCTTGGCTGTATCCTTGGAGGTTTGATGTACGCTCCATAAAGCTTACTGTTTTATTGCCTGAAAGCGCAGCGCAGGTCTCTGCAGGCTGCGGGGCACATCGATCTGCAGCCATTCAATTACTTATTAGAGGCCCCCGTCCCGGCTCTCTGAGCCCGCAGGGTAACAAACGGGTCCTTTATGCAGCTGACTCATTGTATTACAAACGGTAATCATGTGAAGATATGTCAGGTTCAGCAAAAGTGATTAAGATGTCAAAGACATACAAAAAGTACTTAATACTGATACTCGTGTTTAACTAAATCTCGACTTATTCAAGGTTTTCCATGACACACGCTTCCAAAATAAATAGGCTTGGATTCGGGTGTGGAAACAGCAGCGGCCAGAGAGGATGTTTTTCCGCCTCCCATTTTCTGGGATACCACAAATTTGCCTGACAAGTCGAGGGTGCGGCGAGAAGGCCGATGTGTTTTAACTTGTCAGTCTGGGGCTCTTTTGATTGAATGAGAACTGGCCTAATTCTGTCATTTTAATCAACTGAACTTCCGAACGGCCTCAGGCATCAATCAAAAGCAGGAGGCTGTATCAGCGGAGAGGGATTCTCACACCCACGGTGTAATCTTCGACTGACGTAAAAATCAACGTAGGCCATATGAGAATGTTTTCTCTTCTGGTGGAGTTGATTTCCTCAAGCTGCCTCGACAGCACAGTCTGAATTCCAGGAGCTCACTTGGCCTTCAAGTTTTTTTCTTTTTTGCTTTTGATATATTGGCTTGGTATGATTTCCTTTGTGGAAAAAGGAATATTTTGTCTATGGGAAGGAGCAGTCTGACAATGTTTCACATCTGGTCTGCCTCAGATTATGAGCTGCTGACTTTATAACCACATCTGCAGTTTTGAGTTCACATCTTGCTCTGGGTGATCTCAGGTATGAAGATCACACAATATGTCCACAAAAGTGACATACTGAAGCAGACACAGAGTTAGATACTAATTAATGGCATAAGTGTTACATACTTTAACTTTTAACTTGATATGCCAAACGTGTTAGTTGCTTATTTAAACACAGCAGATTATGGAGCTAGATGAATGTCCAAAATTGAGTCTTTTCATTTAAATCTATTTTGTTCTACACCAACACCTGAGAAAAATGGTTTTGTAGTCTGTTAAATGCTCCTCTGTGCCGATCAGCTAGTCACCAACTCTGTCTGTCTGCCGTTTGGTGCAGGCAGGTAGCATGCGGAGGGTTTTTAGAGCTTTTTCACTGAAAACAGCTGCCTGCTGTGGCTGGAAACAGTGTTGAGGAGAGCAGTGAGAGTGAACGAAAACAGCTCATGGGCGAGCCGTAAAACCTGTGAGCTGAAAGATAATGAAACTGCAGGTTTTGGTGATGATGAGCTGTGAGTTTCAAGCAACCCCTTACCTATTTTTGGATTTTTTTTACCCATTGTTAATATAAAAACATTTATAATAGCAGATTTAAATTAGTTGTTGCTGCTCAAAATGATTTAGTTACCTGACTAAATGTGTTACCTTAGTAAATTCAATACGCGTTGTGTAGTGGATCTGGACTCAATAAAATGCAATTGGATCCTTAGCCTACCAAGTAGCTATTAATTCTCTACCTAGAGACCTCCATGTAAAAGCAAACACTGTAAGGGTTTGCGAGATATTGAGGAGACATAGTCCAGTCACTCTGTCAGCTTTCCACTTTCCCATCCCAGCTGTTCAACAAGTCCACCGTGTAAATAAGGTCAATTGCCTCACTTAAACCTTTAACCAGTAAACTGTACGGCAGGCTACAAAGATGTTGCAGTGACAGCTGGGAGGAGCAGTTTCAGAGGGAGGGACATGGTGAGTCAGCAACACAGCAACATCCTCAAACCAACCCTGATAACAGGATGAGAGCCTTTTTTCCTTCTATAATCTGTTCGTGCGCCCGAGCACTACGAGCTCACTCACGCTTGCTGCTTTGTGAGTGTGACAGGTTCACTCTATTGTCTGCTGGACCTCCCGCTTAATTGCACAAACATCTGCTCAGCATGAGGTTAAGATGCTTTCGGGAGATTCTAGCTCCCCGGCATCACGTTTAAGCAGCTTTCGGACCTTATTTTAACCATTTCCTGCACGGACACAATACAGATAATAATAAAGCAGCGTGCCTCAGAAAAGCCAGTTCAACGTTTTTTTTTTTGCCATCACTTTTGCATTTAATGATGAAACGCCGAGGAATTCGGTGTAATAAAACACAATCGAGATTCATAGCCGCTGCAGTGTGCCTAATGATCCCAGAGGGGAATTCTGCCCATTATTCGCTGTACCGCGAAACTCGTCCTGCACGAGGGCAACAACACAACAACACATGTGAGTGGATGGAGTGTAAACATAGGATGGAGAGAGAGGGGTTGGGTGGGGGCTGGTGGGTAGGTGATGTAAATGGATTGAGGGAAGGACAGAGAGGAAAGGATGAGTTGCGCGTGATGAGAGAGCGCAGAGAGAAGAAGCAGCAGCACGAGTACAGTGCGGCCCTGTATTCGCGTCCAGCCACTCTCACGTACAGCATGACTGATGAGGGAGAGGCCGTCTCACGCTCTGTGCATCTAATAGGCTTTAATGATGTCCTTGCTAAGCCATCCGTTCTGTCAACAGGTCTAATGAGAGCAGGTCCCGGGTGGAGCCATGCACACAGGCCCGTCATGAACAATTGGGGAAAACGGATGAGCCGGGCTCCGTCTATAGGTTTCATTGAATAGATGTCAACAGGATGCTTGCAGGACAATCAGGAGGAATGTGCTGTGAGTCAGAAAGATGTTGCCTTTGGAAATGTGCGGCTAAAAGGCCAAAAAAAAAAAAAAAACTGTTGGGATTTCTGTGGTTTGTACAGCTGCTGGCAAACCACACACATTTGCTGAAATACACAGTGCATCGTAATAAAGATGTATTTGGACTCTAGATAAGAGACACAAACAAACACAAACAACTCGCCCTCCCTCCCGGCACTGTGCATCAGCGTGAGTGTGACATCAGACTACAGAGCAGCGGCGTTGGCACCCCAGTGTACGAGCATCAACAGCACCATGTTACGTACCTTCCACACAAATACACACACACACACACACACATTCATCTATCCTTTTATACTATTCATCTTTCATTTAGGGTGACAGCATTTTAACTGATGTGTTGAGTATTTTTTCCAGACCAATTAAGTAATTATTCAGTCTACAAAATGTCAGAAAATAGTGCAAAATGCTTCACACATCTTGTGAATGTCATTAATAATTCTATAAAATAAAGTGGAAGATCTTCCGCATTTAGGAAGCCGGAGACAGAGACTGTTTGGATTCTTCTGCTCTGCTTGATAAATGACATACGCAATCATCAAAATTGTTGGTAATTAATTTTCTTGCCCATAATTCCAGCAGTACTCACCACGCACCACGCAGAGTCTGACAATGTAAACAGCTGCTGTCTCCTCCACACAGCATACATGGACCTGCGCTTCACAGCCAGAGAGATTTCACACACACACACACACACACACACACACACACACACACACACACACACACACACACACCCCTTCAGAGCAGAGACCCACCTACCTCCACACATCTGTCTCCGGGTCGGCCCGGATAGTACGAAACAAGATCCGGGCTCTGGTGACAAAGTGCCACGGCTCTGTGCAGCAGGGGTAAGGTGACCGTGGCAACTGGAAAGCTACACTGGCTCTGTCAGGCGCAGGAGACCGGGAACTTCCATCTGACTGATTTACTCTCCACTAATCAGCACATTCCCCTAAACGTCAATGAAAAGAGGAGGCTCTCCTCGCACAGAGCACCCTCCCCACCCCCCTCCCCTCCTCCCCTCCGCCTCACTCATCAGCCTCGCTCAGCTGTGTCCCTCACAGCCTCACGCTTTCTTCGAATCGCTCCCTCTTCCTTGAATGTGTCCATCTCTCTTTTCCTTACTCCACTATCAGCTGCCGTCTCGTACTCAACCCCCTGAACCATGAGAGAGGAGGGGGGGGGGGGGGGGGGGGGGGGGGGGGGGGGGGGGGGGGGGGGGGGGGGGGGGGGGGGGGGGGGGGGG
>JBAJHX010000041.1:15114675-15127024 GCA_037176925.1 Amniataba percoides
TTTCAAGAAAAGACCCTACCCCCCAGGTTAGACGGGGGGATTGGGGTTTGGGCGTGTGCTTTTCCGATCTCCCCCTGAACCCTCCCCCCCCAGCCCCCCCCCCCCCCCCCCCCCCCCACCCTGGTCTGTGGTCATTTATTCAGCTGCTGTGTTGATATCTGTGGTTCAGTGGGGACACGTCCGGAGCCTGCGTGTTGCAGCTCTGCAAGGTCACCGATTGTTTTTTTTTCTTTTTTTTTCTTTCCCCCTCCCTCTTCAGGACACATGGTGTTGCCGAAGGGGAAATCTGAGCTCTCAACCAGAACACATCCTCAGACAGCCGGAGCGCAATCCAAAATGTAATTAGATAACAGGTCATCTAGCAATCTCTCTTTGAATCTGAAGAGAAATCTGAATATCTTTCTGACACAAAGGTCTGAAAAACAGGTGAAAAAAAAAAACCTTGTTCAGTGATTCCTTTTTCAGGAAAAAAATATAAGAGTGCAGGATGTGATTGCAGCACTTTACGCTGACGGAGCTGACACTGTAACTGTAAGTGATTTTGCAAAGTGGTGGTCTTGCAAACATCCACCTTCCGCATTTTATCTGCTTCTGTGTCCTGCTTAGGCCACTTGTGTCCAGACAGCCATAACTGACCAAAAAAAGCAAATATATCAACACTCACCGACTCACAAATCAGTGGCTTCTCGAGTCATTCCCCTAAAAAATAATACTTTTGCTCCCCTGTAAAATCCTTATTATATCAGAACTGTTAAGTAAACCTTGGCAGTAAATCTCTCCTATCTGGGAGAAGAGCCAAAGAAACAGGCTACAAGGCTGCATCGGCCTCTGTGGGACTCCAGACGAGGCAAGAGCCCCCATCTGCCTTAATTTGTCTTGTCTCCACTCACCGATGGCTCACAGTTGAATTAAGCAGTGCTCATTTATTTGACTCAAAATATCTCCCATTGTTTAATTACTTAGCTCTCTGCCCTTGACTTACTCACAGCAGAATGCCTGAATCAATTGAATAGGTGGCCATTAACTGGCAGACGAGTCTGACGGGTAACTTTCTCTGTTCCTTTACAAAAAAATCAGCCAAAAAAAAAAAAAAAAAAGAGCTCTGGACTATCCACTCAGCAGGAGGGAGATTAACATAAGACCAATATCAAGTGGTTACAGGGAATTTTCTAAGACCTTGAGGCTGGCTGTCCTGAAGCCTCTCTACCAACAGATGGCACTAGTGTACAGTCAACGCTGTCCTGTGAGTGATGTAGGGTTTAGGGATATATGACTGATCAAAAGACACCCACTCATCTTTATCAAGGAGGGGGGGCAAGGGAACAAGCTGATGTAAAATAGAGCAGCAGTGGGAGGATTACCGTCTGAAAAAAAGGGGGGAGAAAGCATGCATGGAGGAAAGAGTTCGAGCACAGGCTACAGATAGCGAGGGAGAGAAACTTTATTCTGCAGCTCCCGAGGGAGCTCATTTGAGCTGCAAGCGGACATGTTCGTGTCTGCAAGAGGGGACAGGTTTGATCTCTTAGTCTCATTTGTCAGAAATGACTCTCCAATTCCATCCCTGAGTGGCCCTTATTCTGAAAGGAGCCATCCTCTGTCTGGTTAAAAAGCTCTGACACCTACAGTAAATCAAAAACATACTCTTGCCCACAGTAATTCTACTACCAGTGATAATAATGATGGTGATAATTATTAATAATTCAACTCCTGCACACTGCTGATTCATTTTCTGCGGTCATGTTAATTGCAGTCTAAAGGAAAAAGAAAATCAATGCAGCCCGGCAATATCTGTATGGAATGAATGAACCCTGGTGAATGATGTCACAGTGAAGGAATAATAAAAAAAAATCATGTGACAGAGGAAACCTGAGTGATACATGCATTAGATGTGTCTCTGCGGACGGAGCCTCATAGATTGAAAGCAGGATTTATCGCAATTGCGCGCACGTGTACAGATCTCTGAGGCCAGTTGTCAAGGCAACAGCTTAGGCTGACAGAAACGACTAAAAAAACATGCAATGTCTGTATTGTTAGAGGAATATAGATGTGTAAATGCAAAAAAAACAAAAACAAAAACAAAAAAAAAAGAAACAAAAAAATCACAGGCCTGCATTCTAACACAGCTCAAAGCAATTAGTCCAATCAGGGTAAACATTTAACTTTAATGACTGTTTACCAGCCAGAATCCCTGCCTGTCTGACAGAATGGTTGTTTCACTCTCATTCAGGGACATGTGCTAATTTCTCAAGTCATGGGCCCAAACACTGCATGCAAAAATATTCAGTTCATGATAAAATATTTAATTCTGCTTTTAATCAGCCTTTAATAATAATAGAGTCATAGAGTATACAATGAATGTAAGTCCTCTTTCCTGGCTCTACTACAAATGATTAATGTGCTTATGATATTAGCATT
Organism: Amniataba percoides; assembly: GCA_037176925.1. Classification (NCBI taxonomy): domain Eukaryota; kingdom Metazoa; phylum Chordata; class Actinopteri; order Centrarchiformes; family Terapontidae; genus Amniataba; species Amniataba percoides. Next base: position 15,117,091 of record JBAJHX010000041.1, read on the forward strand.
GCGAATCTTGGACAATGATGTTCTAATGTTGACTCTTCTGCCAAGAGCAGTATTTTATCCATTTATTCACATATTCATTGCAGGCTGAGACAGAGCTGAAAGCCCCCAAAGGGACCACTCTGTTTTATAGAGTAAATGCAACACCATGCCATTATCAACCCCACCCCCTCCAATCCGCTGACCTTACCCCACCCTGCTCATTTCTGACATAAATCAAAACACACTCTGGATAATAGGGGTCTGCTTTGTCACAGAATAGAGTTGGTGGATGAGCAGCAATTACCAACCTGAGCTCTGGAGGCTCAGCTTGTTCACAGCTGAGCATCAGCTCCCTGCACCTACAGCAGTGCAGGTAAAGGACAGCACACACACACACACACACACACACACACACTCATCCCCATTCATAACAAAGTGGTGCAAGAGATGAGTGATAAAGATCTGAGGATCATGCATGCCAGCCTTTGGATTCTGCAGCAGAATTTCGTTCTACTTTAGCGATAATAAGCTATTCTTCTTCGGTCTGTGTCTGCTTGTGCAAAACATATGTGAATCAATCAATAAAAGGCTGCATTGAACACAAACGTCTACATGCATGTGTGCATGTGCAAGAGCGTGCACATGGCTTAAGGACCACAAAGTGCAGAGTGTGTATAGAAGAGCTGCAGTGCAGCAGCATGAGCTCATCACTCTTCTCTTCTCCCCCCCTCCTCCTTCACTGCCCCCCCCCCATTCCACCCTCCCCCATCCCTCCCCTCCTCTCGCTCGCCATTACATAAGTTAATGCAGCACACACCCTCATTATTCTCCAGGCAGGCGCTGAGAAGAGATGCAAAGGAATATGTCATCAAAAGTAGAATAACAGTGAAAAAAGCCACAGAAAGAGATAGCGCCTGCGTGACAGCCGCCCCCCTGACGATCACAAAGAGCAGGCCAGAGCAGAGGCAACACATATTTTGGCCGCGCTCTAATCATACACATAACGTGTACAATAATGAAGACATTACAGGAACATGATAATTCTTCCTAATATATGCATCTTTATTTGTATTGTGTGCATTTTCCTCTTCAGACACCTCAGTAAACACCCTGAACATGAAAAGTGCTCTCTCTAGAGGGTGGCATTCTTGAGCATTAGAGTAAACAAACTGGCTTCCTCAGATGATTAGCATTTCAAAAGCTGTACGGCTTAACATGAGCAGTGTAGATACTGCAGCAAAGGCAATGTTCCCAAATATATTCGTTGTTGAATATGTTGAAACCCCGCAGAAAAAGGAGGTGAAGAGGCAGTGAGACTGTAGTTTATTCTAAATTCTTTCCCTTATGGCCACACCACATTAGCCCATTTATTACTGTCATAATCAAATGTCCCTCAGTGAAACAAGGTAGCAAGGCTATTACAGGAAACTATTATTCTTAAAAGGTAATATAAAGAAGAGAAAAAAACCCTATCTTCCCACACAATGCTCATGTCCCTCTGGGAGAGACATGAGAGTGTAAATTATTCAGTGGTGTGGACACTGACTGCAACTTAAGCATAGATCAGAAAAGGCCTGTGCATATAAAATGCTTCAGATGTCAAGTAAACCTCAGAAACTCAAGACCAGAACACGAATATGTATCATGCTATTTTTCTGGTCATGGGGACCAATTAAAAAACAAAACAAAAAGCAAACAAACAAACACAGCAAAAAAACATCCACATGGATGTATCACACTGTGAAAACCAGCCCATGGAAATAGCCCAAGGATAAAAATTGTTCTGTACAAATGGGTGTAAACCCATTTTCCACTAGATGAGCATGAGCTCAAAAATAAAAAGGTTAACAGGTGAGCAGAAATATGCTGAATGCACTACGAACACCTACATTTGGGCTTGGTACTAGTTTGCACGACCATGGTCCACCTTTGTTGATGAATAATATAATTACATAAGGAACATTGCCGTGAATTGAATCTATTCAGCACCGAATCTGCAAGGCAAGAAACTAACTTTTCTGTTACGGCTAACTGCAACTCGAGAACCACCGTAACAACTACTTCACATCTCCAATATCCTGACATTTTCTGACCAGAGTACGGCTTCCATCCTAGACATGTCTAAGCTTTTCCACCCCAGAGAGTATTTTTTCACTCACCACAGTGGAACTGCAAGCTCGCGTTGGCAGGTTGCTGCTTTTCCATTACAAGCAGTTCCTCTCAACCTACCCCCCCCCTCCCACCAAAAAAGACTTCACTCGTCATAAAGCCAGTGTACCAAAGCAGCGGACCAACAAAGGGGTCAGCGCTTGCTCTCATTTGATCTACCAGCATGATGCTGAATCGCCTGCTCTCCAGCGTGAGGGCCACCAACAATGTGTGCTAATGTCCCCAGAGTTAAGTCCGGCTGGAGCCATTTACCTTTCACGAAGCAACGCGGTTGAGCCAGGAAGTGTTTAAAATCCCATTTCATTCAGATGAGACTCTGCAGAGCTTCCTCCCGCACTCTGTCCTACGGAGATCCACTGTGGGACGGGGAGGCACTAGTGACGAGCTCCAGATCCACACACATTAAATAAGTAATGCTCTCATCGTACTCTGACACAGGACCAGAGTCAGATCAGATGTACGCTGGTGTCTACGGTGTCACTGCCACAGTAGTCGCGTCTCAGCCCTGAATAATCTCTTAGACATTTAGCAGGTTAGTGTTAACCCAGTCAGGATGTTTTCCTCCATTGACTCAAAAATAATGCCCTTTTGTTTGATTGCTTTGTTTACTTTTTCCATCTTTCATCCAGGAAAGTATGGGGGCATATAAGAAGATAAGCAGCAAACGGAGGGGAAGTATCTAATGACTGGATGAGAAAGGAGGAGCTCATTTGGGGAAGTTACTGTCAGTCAGTCAGTCCAAAAAGTAGCCTAGTCAGAGGCTAGAACCGGCCCAGCTGTCATAAAAGCAGCCATAAATTTTAATATGCATGTAAGAACTGGTGTTTTGCTCCTTTGACCTACTGTCTATATCAATAATTGTAATATTATGACATGCATGAAAAGATAATGTTACATTAAAAGGTTTCCCGCATAAGAACAGATGTAAACTTTTAGTCTTTTAGCACAGAACTGTGAGAGAATAATAATTAGAACAAGAAAAAAATGACTTAGTTGTAATACATGATAATCTGTTTTGATGGTCATCAGTTACCGGGTCTTTGCGTGTCGAGCGCGTCTGGACTCCCTGTGATCCTTAATCATTCTAATCAGATGAGAGGAGGAGCTGAATTACTGGAATATGGACAAAACGCCTTTTTTCTGCATGGAATCCACCCAAATGCTACATAAAGTTGCCCAAGTGATCACAACCTGCCCAAAACAATTTTACCCGCCTAATTGAAAAAGGAGCCCCACTGGGCAGATGACTGTTCAATCACTGAGGAACTGAAATGTGGGAAAGAGGAGAGACAGAGCTGCATCATAAGCAACAAATTATGTGAATATTGTCTTATTGTCATTATATTTTGTAAGGTTTATGCAGAAGAACAACATCGATTGTATATTGATTGTATATTCAGCAGTATGGAGACTGCATGTTTGGGTAGAGGACTAATATGATGACTTTTTTGTCTAATTGCTTTGCCTGCCAGCGGGGAGAAATAAAAATCTGATCCAACAAAAACAAACTGTTCTGTAACAACTACAAGCAGTGAGAAAAAAGGAGGCAAAGTATATTAAAGGCCTGTGTGTTTGATTGTGATCACAGGTTGAATGGCACAGAAAGGTACAATGGAAGATACAAAATTAGTCAATTGAGCACATAATCCCATCCCTATGGACTCTGAATAATGAGAGGAAGAAAGGAAATCTTTTCTGCGTAAAACAGAATAATGATAATCTTTTTGTTCATTCAGAGACAGATTTGAATCCTGCATGTCAGAGGACATTGCCGCTATACACCGCTTTGGTAGGACAGAGTTGGGTGATAAAAAGAGACTTAAAAGGCTTAAAAGAGATGAAAAAAGAATGGACAGATTATTCTTAAGTCTTTATTATCAAAGACATGTCCTTGATAAAGCAGACTGCCCTGAAAAACCTTGAAAATAAATGTGGTGTTCTGCCTTTTTTTCAGCTGTGCGCCAGTGATAATATATTTCCATGGTTCTGGAAAGGAAACCGCCGAACTCGAGCATATAGAGAGGAATGTTACTTGATCAGTCAGACGTCAGAAATATCCGCACAGACTTCTGCGGTCAGTCTGAAAGACAACCACCACTTATGCTGCAGGCCGCTGCCGTCCACGCTGGTCTGATGCCAGATGGTCTCCTACCTTATAGTTCGGCTGGAAATGCAGTACTTCCACATCGCATTCCATACGGCAGTGACATCACCAGAGGCATCGGACATGCCCGAAAATGATGCGCATGGCAGAGAGAGGGAAGGTTCAGCAAAGTTTCGAAAAACACGAAAACTGCAGCAACTCCCCCTGAAAGAGCCACAAAAAGTACAGTCTGTGCTCACTCCCTGCTCGACCACAAATTACACCCCATATCCTTCACTTTCCATAGAAAAACCCACAGAGAAATTCATTCTTTCGCTGCTAAAGTTACTTTCGTCTCTGCCTTTTCTGTTTTTTTTTTTTTCAAAGCTCTCCCTGCCCCTAGTTTATGTTGGGCTCAGAGTTGCTGCTCCAGCAAGCTGCCTGATGACCAAGTAAGGTAAAGGACCCAGAACATATAGCAGAAGAAAATCATCCCTCTTCTTAACAAAAGTTCTCCACCCACAACGAACCAAACACCAGTCCTCTTTCTCCTCTCCGCAGACACCCCCTTCCTTTTTGTTCCTTTTTTTTGTGCTGTCCAATGCAATCTTTCACTCATCTGGTGCTCCCCAGTGGTGATGGGCAGGGCCTGCGTTGTGTGTTTGATGTGTGCTTGTGTTTATGTGGAAGGGACTGCAAGGGAGAGAGAAAGAGAAAGAGAAAGAGAGAGCGGGACAGTGTGGTAGAGGTAGATGGAGAGATAGAACGAGCATGAGGGAGCTTTCAGTCCCCGTGTGTATGGTAATACTTGGGCCAGCGTCCAACAATCACACTGCTCTCAATGGGAAGGCCACGCAGGAGGGAGGGTTAGCTCCAGTTCAGCAGCTGGGAGAGGCTGTTTTGAGTTACTACACTGACCCTGCTTTAACAACACACTCTCAGTCCTGGGATACAATCTCGCCATGTTGCACCGAAGCCCGAGCAATGTAATGAGTTACGCCCAGTGACCGGGATATTCCAGTAACTCTGCAGGATTAGACACAAAATTAGCTGTTCACAGCGTGTGGAAAAAAAAAAAAGAAAAAGAAAAAACAGAATCAACAATCATCCAAAATAATTACAAAGCCCACTGAGTCATGGATTGAGATCAGCCATTTGCAGCAGTTTGCAAAAAGATTTATTCATTTATTTAGAGTTAAGTAGGCCACACACCTTCTGAAGTCTAATTTAAAAGTCTCTATACAAGACTACAAAATTGAAAATCTGACTAAAAAGAGGATTATGATTCCATATTTTTTTGTGTTGAGGGAGCACCTATAGCTGGGGGTGGGGTGGGGGGTGGGGGGGTTCCCCAAGGCCTACGTTCAAAGAGGAGTTGCCAGCTAAATCGGTGGTGCATTATTAATGAAGCGTGGACATACTGTATCCTCACCTTCAGAATACCAATGCCTGTGACAAACTGTGTTTATATATGTGTGAACGCATTAGCATATAGAGATGTGACAGAAGGTAGGCGCTTGTGAATTTCACAGGTTCCGGATCTGCATCTTCGCACCACTGCTCGCTTCTGATTCAGACATCAAACATCTGCACGACGGGACGCGCACGAAGGGAAGCCTTTTGCAAACACAGCCGCTCACGTCTTGCCAGTGCAGCGGCAGGAAAGTGTCTCAAAATATTGTGGCTCTTGTCTGCACAAATGCACAAACCGGGATGTAAAGGAAGGAAACAATTCAGAGGAACTGCAGCCCTTTGTAGCTGAAATTGCTGCTTGAAATACACATGTGAGATTACAGAGGATCAGGCACACGGTGGATTAAGCTAAAAGTGAAGACCACCCAAAACATCATTATGGAGAAAGCATTCATGTCTATCTTATTTGTCTCCAACGGTGGTAGTTTTGTGCAAACTGGCTCAATTTGAGGAGCTGGAGTGCATTTGTGTCGTGATGGGCGGTAAAAGACATGGATGTTTTTTTTTTTTTTAAAAAGGTCTAACGAGGCAGCAGGGGGGTGGGGTGAATAATTTACACAGAATGTGAGAAAGCAGTGTGCACCTTTATAACATACCTGGAAGCTGCGAAATAAAACATACGTCAGTGTTAAAACCTCAGATATGTTGCAATTATAGAAAGGGAAACCATGATCTTAAAGCTACATCTCGCATCCTCTGATTCACCGCAATTATTCACTGTGTGAACTGTCATAAAAATCCATTAAATCAAATCTGATGACCTGATTGGCATGTTGTGGTGAAAGAGGAGTAAATCCCAAAGGACATTATAGATTCATAAAAAATAGATTTCATTGCCACCCTTGATGCGAGCTGTGAAGCTGGACTCAGTAATCAGGCGTAGATGATGCAGTGGGTGAAAGGTGAATGAGGAGAGGTCCCAGTGGGACAGGGGGAAGGAGGGATGGGGGGGTGAATGAATTCAGTCGGAGCCAGCTCATCTCGTTCCTTTTCAGCAGTGCCAACGCTAAACAGACAACCGACACAAACAAGATCATTCTGAGTGCCAAGTTACTTAACCAAGTGCTTCTACAAAATAACAGCCGTAACCTGGTTCGCTCGGAGAAATCGATAATGGTTCAGCCAGCTCGCGCACCCCTGAGTAATGTCTCCCTCAGTCAGCCAGGATGTCAGCGTGCAGAGCCGAGAGCCACAACAGTTTCTCTATCAATCAGCCATGCCCGATGAAGTAATTCTAGAGTCCGTTTTAAAACATATTGATTTGCTTAAATGTTGGGAGCACTTCAACACAGGCAGCTATGTCAACGAGCCCACTGCACTCCATGATAATTACGAGCTGTCCAAAACAGACGTAGCACGCAAAGTGAAGAGAGATGATGTAAGGCTACCGAACGCAGCCATTTTTAAAACATACCTCTTGTAAAAGTTGTTGTGAGGGTGCAAACACAGCACATGCCAGTAATCCAGGCAAAACGCTTTGAACTTCCACATCCTCAGTTCAGACAATCAACAGGGCGAAACGGTAACAGGATCCAACGACAACATTAAAAGGCACCATGGTGCCACGAGCGCAGGACCCTGCTCATTTCTTCAGCCGGCGAATCCCTGGCGTGGACGTCGGATCTGTCCTCCTCTGCAAGCTAGAGCCTCGCCACTGCCACTGGATGACAGCCTATGTGGTTTTAACCCGCCCAGAACGACCACATCACTGCTGGACCTGTCTCGGTCATCACCAACCCGGAAAGCCAGGCCTTCCAGGAACCCTCTGCAGGACTGAGCAGGACGTATTAATGTTCGGGATCCACCGCCCGGAATAAGCTCTATCTCTGCTGCTTTGCCTCTCTGTTTTAGCTCCTATCCAGGTCAGTCAGTCTGTCCTCTGCGCTGGTCCCTAAACACAGTGCGTCAGCCCAGGATCCTCTGAGACATCATGGCTACAGCTGAAGCTCTGCACCGCTCCAGCAGGCACAGGTACTGGAATGTGTAGGAGCGCTGACACGAGGAGCAATCCTCCAAAACTCGCTCATCCCTTTTAACAGGCACAGACTCAACAAGGATCATCAACGGCCTCCTCTTCTGTCTCCTCCTCTGCCGCGAGAACAAACTTTCTAATGAGACAGGAGACTGGGTCTTGTCTCACAGTCGCAGCGTGACTCTCCCCTCAGCCTCAACGCCATCCTTCTACCTCTTCTTCTCCTTCTTCCAGTGAACCCTCTCTCCTCCTGCCTCTGTCCCCTTTCTCCTGATCCTCTCCCTCTTGCTCTCTCTGTCTCCCTCTCCCTCTTACAGCTGCTGCCATCCACACAGGACCTCCCAGAAATGTGCCGATTCTGGTTGCCGGGCAACACTACGGTACTACTGAAGCTTCAAATGGAAGCCTAGCAGAGCAGCCCGTGATTGGTCGGGCCTTTCAGTGGGGAGGGGCTGCTGCAATGTTGTATGACCACATGAGTTTATACACATGCTTTGTTCAAATAAATATGAGCTTCAAGTGCTCTCATGCTTAAAAAAAAGGAGAGGAAATGTTGCATTATTTGACTCATCAAGGTCAAGGGAACATTACAGAGCACAATTGCACCTAAATTGCTTGAGCAAATGTTCATTTATGGTCAATGGAGTGAATCATGGACTGAATTAAACTGCAAAGCTGATATATGAATGGTGCAGTTGCAGAGGTTTGTCAAAAGAATGTGATGAAATTGAATTTCCATGACCAGTGCGTTAAAACCGGATCAAAGCAGCGCGTGTCTCTTAGAAGCAGGTTTTTTTAACGTGCTGCAGTGCTCAGGAGAGCTATGAGGCCTTAACACATGAAACATTGCTCTCTTTTTCTCGCTTAGGGGGGGGTTTTGCATTTGAACACAAGCGCAGCGCTGTTCTTTCTCTGCCTGAGATGCAGTGCCACGCCGCAGTGCCACCCAGTCCCAGCAGTCATGGGAAAGGGGTGTGGAAGGGCCTCTCATCAATATTCAGCCACTGCCAGTGTCCAAACACACACAAACACTGAAAATGCCGCATATTTACATAAACAAGTAGAGTGGCATATGCAAACACAAACACACAAATACACAAACACGCATTAATGTGTGGGCATATTTGCACATTAACCCACTAATTGGTATAGTTAGATTTGTTTTCGTCTGACAAGTGATCTCCACATGACTCTTTTCACACACCTCCTGGCACAATACGAGCTTCCTCTGTTTACCCCAGGCCGAGATATAGAAAGGCCGGAGCAGCACAAAGGCTATACTGAGAGGCTGTGTGAACGGCGGAGACACTAAGGAATGAATTAATCTAAACAGCATTCATCTGCCTTTCGTCACAATTCAGGCCTCCCGATTTACACACATCTCACAGAAAATGACCACACACTGACAGCGTCTTTTATCTGCGCTCGTCATCTCAGTTTTGCCCTGATGAGAGACTGCTTTCAGCGGGTGAACATCTCCCTCTCTCTTTAACAAGTGTGATTACCTTCCCCGCTTCAATTCCTGCACTCTAAATTTCAGTAGTTACACACCATTTGCGGGGAGGTAAAGACGTGTTCAGAGCAGATTATTGGATAATATCTAGCATTAGAAACTAACACCTGAGATAATATCCACCAACCACAATTAAGGTCGCAGTTGAAAGGTAAGCGACTGCACTTAAAAATGTTTGTCTCACAATTTCCAAAAGTGCATTATGGCCTGTTGTTTGTTGCGATGATTTACTGTTGTGTGTCATGCCGGATGGAGAACCCTTTTAGTTCCCTGTTTCTATTTCATGTGTAGTCGCCATCAGTGGCGAGTGTGGGTGGAAACCCCACGGTTTCTGTGAGCAGAACATACAGGAGACTGTCAAAGGCAAAGACGAGCAATTACTGTGGCACTAACTGGCATAAAACACAGATGGCTCAGGCACACATGACAGGCTATTATCTGTTTTTGCAAGGCGAAGAGTTGAGCAAGTGTGTTTACAAGCACAACAGGATGCAGCTTTGAAAGTAGATGGATAGGACGCTTAACGTGCTCTGGCATGTCCGTATGTGGCAAACGCGAACTTCTGAGTGCCAGCTAAATGAACATTCTTTCCACTTATCACCATGCGGGCCTCCACCTAAACCTAAGTTTTACAAGCGGTGAGTCAACATGTGGAGGCTGTCAAGTATTTTCTAGTGTTGACAGGGTGTATCCAGCGACAAATTATTTTTAGAGAATTTTTTTTTTTAAAGTAAGAATGGAAAGC
>JBAJHX010000041.1:15138652-15154023 GCA_037176925.1 Amniataba percoides
ATCAGGCTGTGCTGCTTCTGCATGCCTCATTCATGCCTGTTATGGCCCTTTCGGTTCTCACAATCTAATCCCTCTATCATGTGCACTTTCTGCTCCTCACTCGCGGGAAGTTCTGCCACCACACACAAATAGATCACACATTCAGCGGCGGCAGCATCTTGTTAATATCTCATTGCACATACGCAGACAAATCCCTCTCTTTGAGCGGCTGAAAAGGCAGCCGAGAACAAACGATCAGCCTCTCCACTCTTATTTTCGAGGGAACAGCGTGCTACTCCTTGCTCCCTCACCTCATCCCCGCGAGCCCTCCCCTCCACTCCACTCGATCCGAGCGGCGATACTGAACTATGGAATTGCAAATGCCTCATATCAGACTGGGAGATAGATCTGAAGCGCTCAGTGGCCCCTTTCTTGATATTACTGTGGCATAGAGCTGATGAAAGGATAAGCTATGTGAGAGAGACGCACAGTATCACTAATCTCTCACTATATCTAATTCACCAGGGAAAGTGACAATGGGTAATAGACTGAGAGCAAAGCATGTGTTGCGGGGAAAAAAAATGGATGCTCCGACATGTTTTCACCGGGCTAAAAAATTTTTTAAAAAATCACACTAATGTCACACGATTTTGTCACTACAGATACCTGAGTGTCTTTTCCTTACTGCTGAAGGGATTTACTCCCGGCACATTGCACTTGCTCAACTGAAACACAAACTCCTGCTTTCCTGAAGAGGAGCACAAAAACACATATTCTGTTATAATTAAGCTGCTTTTTCATGCATGCAGATCGCAGATCGAAAAAAAGGTTATCTTTTTTTGCCCCCACCTGCTGTAAAAAAAACAAAAAAAAACCAGTCATTCATATTTCACAAGTATACTATGTCTTTGGCCATGATCGCATTATGGATAATATCTTAGCCAATTACTGAGGCTGATATGTGATTCAGAGGTTGAAGGTTGTAGCTGTCTGAAGGATGTTTGGTGCAGTAATGGTGGTGTGTCAAAGGATATTTTGATTATTAATACCGAGTCAAGGCTTCCACACTGATTCACAGCTCTCGCCTTTGACTAAGCACAGTACAAACCAAATAGAGAATTATCTAAAGAAAACATATTTGGTAATGTCTTCACAAGCTGCCACACTAGCAGACCTTGAGCATTCATCATGATTCTTTTTATTCCCATATGTAGTATGTACAGTATAGTTCATCTGTGAGGTCTTGCAGTTATCAATTATCTCATATTATAAATAAATCTGCTGTTTTTTTCCCAAATTTGTCAAGTACTCTTATAAAATGCTAGAAAATAAAAACAGTCAGTCCTTCAACATCCTTGGTTTTATTTCTGCCAGCAGTCTAAAACCCAAACATATTTAATACCAAACAGAGGAAAACAGAAAATCTCTATGAAATATAACCAAGATGGAATCAGTAAATGTTTGCTATTTCTGCTTGACAAATGAATGTTGACAAGTAATGATCAATGAATATCAGAATTGTCATTCAAATTTCAACAACTCAATCAATCAATGTGAGACATTTGGAACAAAAAAATGTCCAGTTGTTGTGATGATACAAATTAGACTAAGTCAGAAGAACAAGTGACTAAAATGAAGAAAAAGGTTTGATGTTTTAATACTTTTACTCATTTACTCTGCAAGGGGGAATATTATTGTGTGTAAATCTGAATGCCAGTGACACATTTTGGTGCAGCATTAATCTAAGTGTTTAAAAAGCACAGGAACTAACAATCCACCCACAAATGAATGCTAGCCACCTTCTATTGTTTTTGTGTCACGATCCTTCAGAGCTGCTTACGTGTGGCGTGGCTGTCAAAACAACGAGGGCGCGAGCAGCCACACAAACACGCATGCGAACACACACCCACCTCCCATCATCTCTCTCTCTCTCTCCCTCGGCCAAAAAAGGATCAACAGCGGCGCCGAGTGAAGTGAGCGGCACAAAGAGCCTCGCATTCTCCTCTGTTACTTTGAGTCAAAGCAACTTATCATAAGCCACGTGGCCGCGCGCGCTCCACAATCAAAACCGCGCGTTTCCAGTCATCCGGCTTCACAGCGCAGCACGGAGTCTGTAATTAACTCTCAGGGAATGTGATGACGAAACAGGAGCCGGGAGCTTCAAAGACGGCCGAGATCCTTCCCGAGAGTTCAAACGCATTATGGAAGTGGGCCCTCTGTTTCATGGGCCTATTAAATCATTGTGCAGTTGTGATTTCCCATCTGGCGGAATCAAAACTTTACAATACTAACAGCGGTAAATAAAAAGTGCCAATAAAGTAAAGAATTCATACAACCGGCTGAGCGTTATAGGAAGCGGAAGGCACTTTCATTGCTGTGGCACTAACTCTTGCACGCCCCCCACCGCCCCCACTCCTTCATTTACCAAAGGACAGTTTGCTGCCACATACAATAAATGTTTACTGTGTTGTTAAGCCCTTCTCCAAATGACCTCAGATACTGTCAAGGCCTTGGCAGAAGGGGGGCGGGTGCAACAGAAGAGCGCGCGCAGGAACAGACGCGGCGAGAGGGTCCGTGAACCCACATATGGTGCTGCATTTCACACTTGTACGCCATATTCACCCCCGCTGCTGGATCACAGCCTCCTGAGCTCCCCCCCCCCAGCCATGTCTCAAAGAGTCAGCAAAATACACACTGGCTGTTTGCAGCATGCAGGCTGGGGGTCTGTGATCCCAGGCAGGCAGGCCATTCCCAGGAATCAATAGGCCCTGCAGTGGTATTATTAGAGGGCCACGCCATAATCACAGGTTCTGCTCTGAAATAGTCATTCGCCATAATGAATATCATAAAGCAACTGAATTATTTATACGCGAAATGGAGACTCCAGGTTCAGATCTGTTCCTAATGGTCGGGCGCCAAATCAGAACCCAGGCCGCAAATAATGAAGCAGACCTTTTGGTGATACTAGAGGAGACTTAAGGTGTGTGGGGAGGGAGGGGAATGTAAACACTGGCTGAAAGATTTACACTTCAGCATGACCGCTTGGCCTTACCTTTACCTCTGTAAAGCCCCCCTGCCTGTGACTATTAATCACGTCAGATGTGTTTTCTTAATTGCGGAGGCTGAAAGAGAGAGGCGCAGGGAGGGAAAAAGAGAGGGGTGGAAGAATATACAGAGAGGCAGATGTTTTTTGATTGAGAGGCAAAGGGGGAGGGGGGTGAAAAAAAAGAATTTCTCAAAAGAGAAGCATGTGAAGTGAGGAAAAGGGAAAAGGAGAGCGTCTTTGGTATTTAAAAGCATTCATTCAGCCTTGAGATGGGTGCAGAGGGGTCTTAACTCTGGACAGGACTGAACTAGAAGGCAGCTGCAGGCAATGAATACAGCAGCTACTGCAGAGGCGAAACCCCAGTTAGTTAAACACGCTTCATCTTCACATGATTTAATAGCACTGAGGAACTGCCACAGATAGAGGAAGTTGTTTTTTCCTCTATTGATGAGGTTATCTATGTTCCTATGTCAGATCTGTTGTTACAATATATAACTCGCAAGCTTCGCGCGAGCTCCTTTGAAGATGCAGCCGCATGCCTTCAGATAAATTCTGATTATTTTCCCCCTCAGCAGACGGTATAGAGAAACTATCACGTCTCACAATAAGCTGCGATTCCGCATCCCCATTGGTCTGGCTGACTGCTCCACTTTCACTCCATCAACGTGACATTAACACACCTCCTGCTTTCACCTCTGCCGAGCAGGGCGGGCAAGTTAAGAATGGCAAGACATTAAACACAGCGAGGAACATGTCGTGCTGATTGGATGTCGGCTTGTAACGATGGAGGTCAGGTAATCTACCACCTCCGTTCGGGTTCAGGTATTCAGGTGCGGGTTCGGGTTCGTCGCACAAGCTACATCCCACAAATTTGAGTGGGTGATGATAACAGTGTGCACTCGAGTGTGAAAACTCGGAGGCACTTAAACAGACACTTTCCCCTGTCCAAGGTGCTGAATCCCACAGCCAATGAAATTTCATTCCCAATTCTGGCAGAGTTGTTAAAATGGCACATAATCACATCTTTTTTCAAATAAGATCTGCGAAATGTATACAATTAAATGAAACAGTTTGTGAATAAATTAGTCAATGAAAGTAAAACTAATTTTAACAGCTGTTCGAGCAGAAAGTCTGAATAATTTCAGATTCACATCAAGATTTCCTTTTCTGGCTATTTTAAATGAAATGAATAATGAATCAGTTTGGATGGGTCAGCCAAAACAAGACATTTGTAGTGGACATCTTTTGCTTATCTGTGACATTTTGCAGATAAAACAAGATATTGATGATTTCTTGAAATTGAAATTGAAAATATCGACGGATTAACTGATGATGGAAATAATCATCAGGCTCGCAGCCCCAAATGAAGCTTATCCTTCGTTCGCAATCAGTAAAAGCTGCTTTAATTAAGTGTCAGATAAGAAACTACGATGGGAGACTAATCAGAGCCTTGCAGTAGTCTGCTCTAAAAAGCCTGCTAGACCAAAAAGTTTGCAAAAAAGGAGAAAGTTTTCCTTTGAGCTTCTGATCTGTTATCACATCCATTCTGCTGTATACTACTGTATGTTTGTGAGAGGGTTTTTTTTTTAAACAAAGCCACATGATAAAAAAAAACCCTTTGTGTGTTCTACCCTCTCTGTTACACTACACAAATCCCGCAGTCACAAAACCCGGTGAGAAAAGTTTCCCTTTGTGCTATTACACCATCAATTTGAATGGTTTGTGGGCTTATTGTTGTAGCTCTGAGCTAATTTACTCCACACTCTTTCTGCTGATCATCTTAGCGGGCTTAGTGGCACAATCATCCTAACCAGCGGCCCGGCGAATGCGTCATTAGTTCACCACGTTGACTCAAATATGCACATCCAGGCACGGGGAACGAGCCGTCACGTCTAAGCCATTACGTCGTTGCTGTGTGGCTCCACAGCTGATCAAACGCCGCTCCTGCATGTGATTGCTTTGTTGCTGGGGCAGGCGGCAGAGGAAGGAGAGGCAGAAAAGAGCAGGTATGGAGTAATATGAGGAGCACAAACAAGGAAGGGAAGGTAAAGAAAAACTATACAGCAGAAGCAACGACACCATGTCGATCCCTGGGGTGCGTTTCTGTTATTATAGTCTCGCAGCCTCTCCGTGTGCTCTGAATGCGATTGGTCGTCCCCAGAGATCACCCCAACTCTGGCATTAAGCATGTTGAGGGAGCCGGTCTCTGCAAACAACGCTGCTTCAACACCAAAGTTGCCCCATTAATTCTTATAACCTTCTTTAACTCAGTTTCCAGAGTCTGCAGGAATTACTGAAACTTTCAGACGACGGGAGCATCTAACAGATGTCTGAAAATAACACAGGCTTAAATTAACTGGGCTGCAATAAGTAAACGCAAGTCATCGCTTTTTTTTTCCCCTCACCCAGTTTCTGCCGAATAATGGTACAACTACAAACACTTGCTATAATTAAAGTTTTCTTTTAAATTTTCCAATATGCTCACTGAAAACATCTAAAACAAGTGGAGTGATTCAGCATACTGCGGGGCATGGCACGGCGCCTCACAAATGGCATAATAATTAATATTTCACTTCCTCCCTCCTTTCAAATGCCACAGAAACACAGTCAGAAAATGCAGTCACAAAGATCAATCACTCGCTGAGAGCCTCGCGCAGCCCCCACTGCTTCAATGGAGAGTGATTACCCAACTTTTTTTTTTTTTAACATCCGTTTTTGGATCAAATGTGAGAAAAATATGCCGTTTTCCAGCAACTCGGTAGTTGACGAGCTCATACCACACGACTGCAACATCCCGTGTACAAGTCTGGCACAGGACCTTTGTCACTTTGTGCGGATTGATTTTCCTGTCGCGCTACAGCGAAGGAGACGATGCCTAACAACACTGCTGAGCGTGACGGAAAAAACATCTGTGACTGAGGCCCTTTGCGAGAAATGTTTGCTTTCTCTTTGATTTATGCGTCAAATTTTAGTCACTCCTGTGAATTAACATTTCCGAGTGAGTGGGCGCGTGCGTGATCCTGACCCATAACAAATGCTGAGGGCAGCACTGAGTGTTTGTGCCGCCCTATCGCGTTCATTTACATCCACACGGTGCAGGGACTTCATTTACACCGGAGCTTGCAACAGTATACTCCCTCAATATTCAACAGAGGGTGTTAAATTTGAATTACTACCTCGGGGAAACAGTAAGAAAGCAACCATCTGAAACAAATCTGCAAAGTCAGAATCATCAGGCATTTGACGGGGGGCATGTTCCCTTGCACCGTCATCATTTGGTAATTAGGCGTTAATTAGAGCGCGTTGGGTGAGTCTAACAATGCTGCTGAGCTGCGGAGGAAAACAATCAACCGATCACAGCCATCATCTTGTTTACAGTCATGATCCATTTAACCTATTAGCTTTGAGCTGTGCCTGAAAATTGCTCGCCGAGCAGCAATCAGAGGGCGCACAGAATGAGTGAGGTATTAATCAGCGAGGAAACAGCGAATTCCTCATCTCTGCAGCGTTACCAACGTCTAAAAACAAACCGCAGATGTTCCTACTCATCAGAAACTCCTGAACACTGCTCTTTAAAAATAGAACACGTTCCCACTATGCGATGGGATTTATTTTTGGGCTGCACATGAGCCAAAAGTGGGGTATGGATTAGGCGCACATTGCTTTTTGATGATGAAGCACACAGCGCTAGGAGGCGTCTTTGAAAGTCTCTCCAGCCTTTTGAAGCCCCCTAAGTCTGTCCCCCTGATGCGACTGTCTGTGCTCGTCTCTCTCTCTCTGTTTTTTTTTTGTTCTTTTTTCTGAGAGGCTCTCTTAAGCTCCAACTCAGCACGGGCTAATGGGTGAGCAGCAGCCGAGACTCATATACAGAGGGATCATATTTCATTAAGGCTAAGCTTAATGATCTCCTGCTACAGTGCATTTGGCCACTGGAGTTCATTGTATACATCAGGAGAACAACACTGCAGCACCGAAACTGCTGTGTCATAAAAGGCTGACGACTGGCGAGCAGCTGCAAAGACTCTAACATTAAGACGCAGCAAAGTTTGCAGCCGTCAAGCTGTCATGAGCGATATATCTGCTACGAGACAGGCTAATTACCAGGGCATCGATATGAGCCGCAATGACTTTTAAACATTGACAGTAAGGGTAGGGCTGCTGTGCTACGATGCTGGAAAATGCTTTGGTATTCACGGAGCAAACACTGAGCGCATACTCGTAAAAATAACATCTTACTGTACCCAAAGGAAGCCGACTTCCATTTGCGGCAGGGGACGGCCCTTCTGCAGCCCGCAGACACCAACCTCCCAGGATTTTCGGTGACTTCGACAGGTAGGGAGGCATGTCTCCTGCAGAAGGACAAATAAAACACACTTCTCAGACTGTTGACATCGGAAGGGCAGATGTAAAAGAAACCTTCAATGTTGTACAGTGTGGCTGCTCTGCATTAAAATCATCTCCAACTGAGAGGTTTCCCGCTGGGGGTTTGTGACTTTGATGTTTTCACCTCTGTGTGCTTCATTTTTTACAGGCTATTTTAGAACAGTACTGCATCTGTGTTTCTGTCAGATTGTGAACGCAGCAAACTAGGAAATTCTGTACTGTAACTTCCTCTTAGTGCAGTGTTTACAGGAGTAATTACACCAAAGGGTCTTACTGTAAACTGTGTTTGGAACCACTAAGCACACAATCTTTCCAGAGCACACACCAACAACAAACAATATTGTTATTCTCACATGGAAGTGTGAAAATGTGACGCACTAAAATATTCCACATAAAACATCAGATCCGCATTTGTGTGATTTGGCTCACTGACTACAACTCGTATACACTTTATATTATTGATGCCTCATTTTGACAGAGTGCCATGTTTTGGGGGGATTTTTCTGCAGCTGCTGGTTTCCAGACATTTCATGTAAAACTGCAACAGCTGAAAACTTGCTTGAGATACACAGCGGTTACTTTACACTGCTGTGATCAACATGTTTAATGGACTTTTGTGACACCATTTATAACATACAGACAAAACCACAGAATGACTTTAATAGCCTGTTGCATTTATGTGACATCCTCTAAATCAGAAAAAAAACCTCTCTTCTTAGAGTTCACTACACATTTTCTAACCTATTAGGGTCGTGGCCATATTTAACCTTTTAAATGTGCACTATGTATACTTACTTGTACGTAACTGGAGTTGGATCCAAGTATACTTGTAAGTGCATTCATAATTAATGTACTTAAAGCATGCTACTCTTGATATACTAACATAGAAACTGTATACCTGACTACACTTACATGCACTTGACAGTGCTATTAAGCTGTAAGTTGCACACTCTAGTACTAATAATAGGGCATTTTTATCCAGTGCTTTGTGTACACTTGAATTATATTAAACATTATCTTTTGGACAGCTATTAATATATATTTGATATACACTTCAGTTCTTTCCTGACAAGTGTCAAGCACAGAGATAGAAAAGAGAAGAAGCAGGCTACTTGCAAATTTAGCTCATGAAATAAAACATAAATTTAGGTAAAAAAGAAAAAACGGGTTTTTTTTAAAGGAAAGAAAAGGTTACACAGTGTCTGTTTCTATGTCTGTGCGACTCCACACCCTGTGCTCGGTGTACTGCAGTTATAGCAGTTTTGTCCTCTACTGAACACCGCTCTGGCATTTTTCATCTCCGTCCACTGGATCCCATTTCCACAGAGACATTTCTCTCTCATCTATTGTTTGTTAAGGTTTCCACTCAGCTGTGCCACCTTTGGGCTGGTTGTCTCAGACCGGCCAGGCACATTTCTCAGGCTGTCAACTTGCAGTCAAACACCAACAGCGTACCAATCTCTCTCGGGATGAGGTCTTCATCAACAACATAAAAGACACATCTGGCTCGGCACAGAAAGCTATCAGCCCTGTAATGACAGTCGTAGGTGCCTGTTTGATTCGAGAAACTCTGCATGTGTCGTACATGTGTTGAAGACATGATTGCTAATTGCCCAATCAAATAAATTAATGTTCCAAATAAGGACGAATAAGACTCGTCGTCCTCCTCTTTTAATTCACAGTCATGCATTTTGCAAGACCATTTGTAGCAAAAAAAATACAGATATCCTTCATTCTTAAACACAGTTCTTACTCTGGCTCTGTGTGAAGAATCTTGTACGAGGTCCTGAGTAATATCAATGGCTAATTATGTCATGGCTGCTGCCATTTGCTGCTGTTTCGGCATAATGAATTATTAATTTAAAAAATGCTAATGTCTCTGCTCTGGCTGAGTTGGGAGCTGTGAACCTTGAATTAGTCTGAATTTTCTCCCCGTCTACCATTAGTTACTCTGATGGTGCTGCAGAGTCAAACGCCCAGACCTTGTTTAAGACCTGTCAGTGCAATGACTGATACACAAACACCCACAGTTGATAAAAAAAAAACATTCAGTTTTTTTCCACCAGGGTGAGATGTGTTCTGAGCTTTAAACATTACGTCCTTCATTGCCTTTGCTGCGCTGCACACACACACACACTACGTTTTGTTTAATTCCTGCGGTGGGAACCGTTTTCAGAACAATGCCCGATTAAGGCCTGAAATCCAGTGTGCTCAGTCAAAAGGGACTCGCACAAGGACGATGACGGGCAGGAGCGGCGTCCTACCCATTCGACTTGAGCATCGCTCTCCATGGCAACAAGAGGGAGGCGATGGAGGAGACGAGAGAAGACGATAGGGTTGTGTGATCCCTGCGGAGAGCACCAGCTGAGGGTGAGAGACAACACTAGACCAGCCCTGAAACACAGCACTGTCACCTCTCGTCCCTGCAGACAAATATCAGTTCGGCCGCCCTGACACGTACCATCACCACACTGGAGGACAGGCCAGCTCTTTTTAGGTCAGGTTTCTGTGTGTATTAAGCACAGTCGAGTCCACACATTGTGCCAATTTAGAGAAACGTCCTGCCTGCAGATAGAAAAACTGCAGCTCCAAAGTTAATTCAGCGAACGCCTCGTTTGGTTGAAACGAAAGAAGCTGCAAGAGTGCCGTCTCTTCGTTCTCATTTAAAACTGTATGTTAATTCATCTGGCATGCTTTGTAAATCATCCCATGATACTTTTAAACTAAATACCACAACAAGTTGGCCTGAATGAATATTTAAATTGATTGGAAACACTGTGCATACTGCTGTTGTTTCGAGAGAGGGTTTGACCTCCACAACAACAGCCACACAAAGCTTTATTCTCTTCATTGTCATCTCTACAATAATGGGGCTCTATAATCCTTGCCTCTCCGTTTCCCCAACTCTCTGCAGAGAATTACAGGGAAATAAAAGCCGCAGACCCCACCAAGCATTGCCAGAGTACCTCCAGTCACTCGCTATACTGCAGCTCTCTGGCAGGCTGCTTTGACAAACTGGCCTTTGTATGCATTGAACCAAACATGTTCAGAAAAAAAAAAAAAAAAAAAAAAAAAGGCAGAATGTTCATCGCTCAGAAGTTGCACATTCATGGATACAAAATCCCAAACAATATGAAATTTCAATTAGCCTCTCCATTCTCAGATGCAGCGAATAAAATAGCTGTCATCTATCACAATACACAAGCTCACCGGGCACAGGTAAACAGGTATAAATAACAAGAGCACAAATGGATTTTCAAAAATGGTTTAATGGTAGACAAAAGCACTTTTGAGCCGCACTCTGGTTGCAATTGGTGTGATAAAGTGTGTCAGGCTACTCCTCCGCTGTAGGCTTTTTGTCGCGCGCTAGTCTGGGTTTATGAATGACTGCCGCTACAAAAGGTGCCATCAGGGAGCGGGAGAACATCTTATCATCAGACGTTCGCTGAAGAACAATCCAATAAAAGCAGGTCACTGAGGCTGTTGAGCGCCCGCCTGAATGTCTCACCCAGGTTCTAATCACATCTGAATGAAGCCATCCGTTCTGATTACAGAACGGCGGACCAATTAAACACCACCATGTTGTTATTCCTCTCTCATTAGCCACGGAGTGTGTATAAGAATAATCCCCCCCCTCTCCTCCTTAACAGAAAGGGCCAATCTCTCTCTCTCTTTCTCTACACACACACACAAACACACACTCAAAACTTCTATCCAACCAGTGCAAAGCAATCCTCCGGGAGCACGGCTTATTTATTTATAGCGCCTGTGCCAAGTTCAGTAGCTTTTCCATTATTAATGATAATGAAACCTACCACGCCATGTAACACACAAAATTTTAAACAGCCCGGCTCACTTGTGTCATGGTGTGGCATATTAACAGGGTGAGAGATGTAAGTGACTGTAAGTCTGCTGTGTGTTGTCAGCAGAGTGCTGCGTTGGCAGCCGACGTGATTTTAAACAGCTCCGATACAAAAAGGCAGCTCGGAGCCAAGATAAAAACACGTGACTGACAGAGAAATTCCCAGCACCGGTCACAGCAATTTGAAACTGGCTGCTTGACTTTAAAGAGATGCTTCTGAATAATTACACTGAGATACTTACTATTGTATCCATAGGGGAAAGCATGAGAGGCAGCAGCGGATGGTAAGTTTTTATTGGGGCTAACTGTTCTACTGTCCATAGGGAGAAACAGTGGAGCTCAGGGGGTATGAAAGCAAAGAAAGACTTACTATTTTTATTTTATAAGCAAACTAATTCCTAAATGTAAAATCTGACCACTATTGAATACATTTTTAATTTACAATACTGAAATATTTTATTTTCAAACGCATGTATCAAACTTTATTTAGTCTGAGTACTTCATTTCTACTGGGCCAGGATTTCCTTTCCCTCAGATGAACTTGAGCCACTTTGAGAAACTTTTTTTCAACTTGACTTGAATTTCCTAAATCTAAATATACTGAATATACTAATTAGAAAAGCGGACACTCTGTGAATTTGTAAAAGAATAATAGAAAAATAAAGATTTTAAAATCACAGAACTTAAGATTCCATCTCTCACATCCCTTCTTTTCTTCCATAAACAACTACATGTCTCCATGTTGGAGTAAGAGCTAAATTCATTCCTGTATACAGGACGAGCTGCACTTGACGAACGCAGCTTTGTAGTGGAACCACTCTGCCGATCTGCGCCGAGACGTAACAACAGCTCTCGCTCACTGTACCACCTGGTCGGCGGGTGGTGGCTGCACTTGAAACGATGAGGCATGATGACTAATGAGAGCTCTCGCTGCATCCCCAGCTAATCAGCATGGCTCAGCTAAAACAAAGCCCCAGATATCTATGTAAATAACGCTAATTTGGCAAATCGAAAAGTGAACGAGTAGACAACTTTTTAATTATGAATGCTGATTTGAATTTTTGATATTTAAATCCACTATTTATCTAAGTATTACCTGATTTCGAACGCATCTATTCTTATTGTTTGATGCAGCTGCAGACTTGGTAAAGTGGTTTGCTCAACACTCTTTGTATTGTCCAATAAAGAAACACGTTCTTTTTATTGATGGATTCAGTCATTCACTACTGAAATCTTGATGTTGCCTTGTTTGTTGCCCAATTACATATAATTTAATCATCTGTTTCCTGTGTCAAACACCTTGTCCGTCTGGCCCAGCCAGGCTGACCGGACGGAGACGTGTCGAATGTTGAGCAGCTTAACATTACCACAGTATCACCAGCTGCACCTGACATACTGGGAGGTGAGCTGCTCTGGAAGCTTTTCATTGATTTGCAGGATCGGTGCATCAGGTCTGCTGCCGATTGCAGAGCAGAAGTCAAGCATCACTTTAATCCAGGGTTATCATGGCTTTCGCTTCTAACCCAGGTATCGCTGCTGCCAACAAAGTCACATGATCCACAATGTGCCGGCAGACATGCGCGCACAGATATGGAAGCTCAGCTTATATATACAGTTGCACAGTAACACGTCTTGGCACGCCAACTTCATATTAATGAAGGGAAGATTTCGAAAACTGAGGCCAAATTCACAACCAAGAGCGGCATGCAGAGGGCTGCTGCCATTTGGGAGGTTTCCAAACACATCAAAGCATCAATTTGGTGAGATGGGATTGTTTGCCTCTGAAGCCTTGTCCTCCATTTCTACTGCTGTGCTTTTAGAGTCCACCATCAGCAGCGGCACTAGTTTGGGCTGTGTGATGTGGGGGAAAAAATACATTTCATGATAACCAGAGGATTTTTTTTCATCTTTTTGGGAACCACACAAAAATATCGGTATGGCACAACTGCACATACCGCACTGGTGTCAGCTGCATCACAATATCAGGCAGAGTCAAATGTTAAAGGAGGGGGGGGAACAGTTCATGGCATTACATCACACCGACAGATTGTCTTCATTATACAATTATTCAGTAAATCTCTTTTTTTGTCCACAAGCAATTTGACCTGAGGTGAGTTTTGTAGCTGAAAACACTTTCCCACCCTTTGAACCTTCAAATAACGTTCATTACAGCATACAGATGTTTTGAGTGAAATCAATATCTGGCAACCTGCCTAAAACAGAAAAGAATATGATACATTGCTGAGATATCTTTATCAAACTGACTTTATATAGTACAATATATATAAAATTTTTATATAACCTATTTTTGACTGGGTTTTTCTTTACTTTGGTACTCTACTACTGGTGAGGATGCTGCTGTGCGGCAGACAAACTTTGCACGCACATCTCTCACTCTTGAGTGCACACATACACACACAGATACAAAGACAAAGACTGGCACACATCTCTGGGCTGCGGCCCTCTGGATTCGCTTCAAATTTGTGACGGGACATTCAGAGCAGAAGAAGAGCGGCCTGGGGAGTGCAGACAGTTGAGCACCTAAGGGAAGAACAGACATGGCCTGGAAAATTTTCACTAAAACACGGGCCCCGCTACACTCAGTTCAACTTGTCTAGACATGGTCGGGTCTTTAATACAGTGCCACCGAGGCAGAGGAAGAGGCTGTTCGGATCCCTCAGCGAGGCATCCCTAAAGAGAGAAGCTGCAGATAAGGAGTGTGTTTACCGCCGAGAGAGGCCCGTCTACTCTCTACATGCAAGCCATATTTCTTAGCTGTGTTCACAACAATGATGGATTCACATTACAGTTTTAAATCAGCCCACATCTTAACTCTGTCAGCAGAGACACCCCTGCAAATCTCCAGCCACTGAGGTTCACACAGCGAACAAGCTAACAACAGTGGAATGTGACCTTGCACTACACTGGACATAAAAAGTCAGAATTTCCTCCACACAGTAATATCCACAAGCACCAATATCAGGCACAGCCGTCACATCAGAGGGAGGAAAACCAGCCTGGCTACCATCATGATGCTAGTTTATTCAGCTTTGCACACTTACATTAGGAAACCTGCACACCACCACGGGTTCACTGAGGCGTTTCCCCAAAAGGCACAGGATTTATGAGTGTTTTAAGAGAGATAATTCCTAAAATAAAGTCAGACAGACAGAGCAGATGAAGAGAGAGTACACTGTTTTTGCAGCTGGACATACCTGACCATTCTGGACGAGTCAAACTCAGACCTGGAAGACAGAAAAACACCAGTTCATTGATTTTGTTTGAGCAGGTGCAATGCTGCAGTATGTCAGTAACGCAAGTTATGACATCTAGACAAGTACAGTGACAAAACGTCTGACTGACCACCATCACTTGATTCAGCAACTATTACAGCGGCCAAGCTCGGCCATCTGGCACTGAGGGATGCAGTACTTCTGAACAGATCAATCTGGCATCTTAAGAAATGGCCACACTTTAAATTCAAGCTACAACTTACACTGACATTCACAAAATAATGCATTGATATTCCACTGGGTGTGTCAAAAGTGTCTCCCCTGCCAATGCAGTGCTTATTATAAAGCGCTGCATCTTGCCTTTGCACAGACACAAAGCTTTCTCTTTGTGCCCTGGTATTGGATTGAGTGGAGTTTATATCAGCGAGACATCTCACACAGAAAAACAAGGGTGGACAAAACTTTAGAAACACCTTCTGGTCTCAGAGATTTCTACAGTTTTTCTACTCATCATTGCATCTTGTCTAAAAATGTTGTGTGGGCATCTCTGACAGCAGGACGTGACGAGCATTGCCATCGATTCATTTAAAAAGCCCTTAGTGGCCATCATATATCACTTCTTTATTAAATTGGTCCTATAGCAATTATTTGACCTGTCATTTAGTTTCAGGGCGGCCCCTCGCTCTGGAAGCAAGACGTCTGTTTTCAAAACAGTCAGTTTTGGGTGGCTTATAGTTGGAGCTCAGGTTGAAATTCTCCCAGGAAAATGTGTTACATAATGTGACAAACTCTGCGCTATTCAATAAAAAGCCAGAGACACAAGTGTGTGTATGTGTCAGGAGAATAATTCTGTTTTGTCCATACCTAA
>JBAJHX010000041.1:15154123-15245905 GCA_037176925.1 Amniataba percoides
TGCGCTATTCAATAAAAAGCCAGAGACACAAGTGTGTGTATGTGTCAGGAGAATAATTCTGTTTTGTCCATACCTAACAGGTATAAGCTAAAGATTGCACTGCTGAGAAAACCTATGACACAATCTCAGTTCAGATAAGGTAAATGTTAGATGGATGCATCAGCTATGGCACTGAGTTTTTTTGGCATTGCCACGGCAGCCAAAACTCATGGATATTGCAGTACTTCGAGCCATCCACAATCAAACTGAAGGATCATGGGAGATTCACGTGTTTATATGGCAAGTAACGCTGAGCATATCATGAAAAAACATTTTTTGAAATGGGAAACCGAAGCAGGGAAAAGCACTTCTGGAACCTGCAGTAGCTCTTACATGCTGCTGCAGTTACGGCTTACATCATAAAAGTTATTAGAAACATCTGTGCCTTCCCTACTACGACAAGTCAAATGTCTACTCTAAAAAGGAACTAATATGTTGCAAGGGGGTAGTAAAGCACAGATTTAATAGCCTCTAGACTAGAATATGGATATTCTGAGCTCTTATTTTAGAATGAACTTAATGTAAGAGAGCAGGTACTAAAAGCAAAACACATTACTTAAACATCAAACCATCAGTGTGATGCATCTTTGGCCCCCTTGTATGCCATCACGCGGTTGCCTTGACACACACCCTGTCCTCTCCATCTCTGTCATGAAATTTCATTGGCACTTTTGGAAACAGAGTGCAGTAAATGGCGTTCCACCGGCAAGGAAAGCACTCTTTACACCACAGAAATAAAATGTAGCCTGTTCCGTGAACCATAGCACTGAGGAGCAATAAAGCGACTGCATGGCTGCATCAGGGCAAATTTATGAGCCTCCTTGTGGCCCCTTTTCACTTTTCACATGGAGGAAACAACGAGGGATTCACAGTGCAGAGACAGTACAGTGACTGAATATACCATTAGGTATTGTAGTTGCAAAGGTTCTTAAAATGGGTGTGCTCTTTAGCTTTTTGTTGGGTTGGCTTAAAGAAATAATGATCCTCTCTGCTGAATAATGCTGTGGCCAATTCTCTGCTGGCTGAGTGATTTTTCCCCCCGCCTGTCTCATCACTCTTAGTTACTTGTTTCATTTCTTTTCTGTTAGCCGTGCACCTTTCTCCTCACTCCCGAATCTCCGGCGGTCCTTAAGCACCTGCTTCCGTTCGTCTGGTATATCAGCAAAGAGGGCTGAGCGTCCTTTCATTATTCCACAAAGCGCAGACCAAACTTGATAGCGCTGGTGTTTTCATTAGAGCTAACCCCATTATGACTGTGGAATTAGGTTGAGGTGAAAACCAGAGCCGGGTCAATATAACGCAGTGGTAGGATGAGATTCATTGACACACATGCAGCAGTCCTGATCCAATGGCAATTACCGAAGCTATCGATTGGTGTGTATACAATGCATCACTGCAAAAAAGAAAAAAAAAAAAAGATCAAACTAAAAGTGTATTTCACGGCTGTTCTGCTGAATGATATGTCCATCTTTTAAGCTGTTTGCATCTAGCCATGAAGACATCCTCGAAGCAAGCTGGAGCGAGGAGGAAGTGGTCAGAACCTTGGACAGCTCCTCTGTCCTGCTGAAAGGCCACAACATACTACCACTATTAGTGCCAATGCCACTTCTTCTACCATCACTACTACTACTGCTACTACTAACTAAATACTTAATACTACTACTACTACTACTACTAATAATAATAATAATAATAATAATAGTTATTATTATTATTATTATTATTATTATTATTATTATTATTATTATAATCTACAAAAATCATATTCTGGGCCAGGCCTGGATTAATCCAGTACATTCTGCAAGACTATCACATCTGTACAAGGGACGGATGGACGGTCTGCTACATCTTGCACAGTGTGAGGTATTATAAGTCATTGGTATTCAGGCGGAACTTCATCACTTTATGCCCTCGACTGCTGGGCGACCGGCTTGTTACGCTAAATCTGCGGGTGACAACAGAGGCGTACTTTGCTTTTATCTATCTTCTCCTTTCTCATGAAATTTGTAATACCTGCAGTAGACTGCAATTTGCATGAGTTGCCTCTTTGAGTGAAAGAGAATCATGTGGGAAAGTCTGAACCGGTAGGAGTTGTTCTGATTGGACTGGAGGTAAATTGCCACACTTTTTGGTTCAACTTTAGAACAAGGGAGCTTAGGACAATGTGGAACAGCTCTTCCCGACTGTATTGGTATATGAGACAGGCAGATTGACTCGAGCATTCATTCATTATGCTCGTCATCGAGACAAAGCTCACTTGTCTAGTCATGAATTCCTCATTTTAATGCCTTATCTGAGCAGGATCCATCATCCTTGCAATGATGGATGTGTGCACGGTGAGTTAGAACCCAAGTTAAAGTGTTTTTCTTCTGCACTGCGCTGAAGCACTGGCTACTGAGGTTCATTCAGGTGCATTCCCAAAGCCTTTTAAATAATGCATGAAACGCCAAATCCCATCGGAGGTATCATTCCACAGGAAGGCCTCCACAAGCTGTGAGATTGGTTTCTCCCACGGTGGTCCACAGAGGCCAAATCTCAGGTGGCAGAATTAAGACTTTAACCCAGCTGCTTTCCTTAACCAGCTCTTAAACTGCCATCTTTACTGTCATGTCTTTAACCTGCCCTTTGCCTCAGTGCATCTGTGTGAGTGTGAGTGTATGTGCGTGGATGGCATACGGGTGCCCTTTCTATCTGTGCCTCCGTTGCAGCGAGGACAGCCTGTTTCCTGTTGTGCAAGAGGAAACGGACGGAGGGCACACCCGGCGCAGAAAAAAAAAAGCTGACTCAGAGTTTATCAATCTGCATTTCTGCACGGGTAAGTGCAACTGGACACGCCTGCAGAAGTGCACCCGTCTGCTCGTTTAATCATAGCTCTGCGCCCGGCTTCAAATAAACTGGAACATCACACACTGTAGGCCACACAGCTGCAACGATTCAAACATCTACGTCCCGCTGCCCACGCGGCCCCCTCATGTATTTTCAATCTGTTTGTAGCCTATTTTTAGTATAATCATTTCTGTACTTTCAAGCACAGTACTATGTATCATAAAAGACTTGGACACTTTCCCCTAAAGCTGCTTTACTATCCTCGCCTCTTTCAGGAAAGACCTGCTCCAACGTAATTATAAACCCATTATTTGTTTTTCGTTGTAAAATATTGAGTAGGGTTAAGCCTTGAAGAAATGGCTTCTAGCACTTCATCACATTACCGCCCTTAATATGGCAATACGAAGGGGGGAAAAAACAGAGAGCTGAGGCAATAAAGGAAATGGCTATTTGCTTTCCTGAATTCAGAAGAAAATCTGAGGTAATTACAGTCTGACCGAGGTGTGTGATTGATGACACGTTTTCCTAGTAAGAGGGTTTTTTTGTTTTTTAAGAGTGCGTGCTCGAGATGAATTTGCCCGCAAAACACGGCTGGATCACGGCTGGTTTCTCTCCCTTTCTCCCAGTGGTATTTTTTCAGCATCCCTCAACTCTGAAATCAGGACATGCAGCCTTAACTTCTTCTTTGCCTACATGAAGACAACAGCAGGAATATAATCATGGGCTATGAACGGAGTCCTTAAGTGAACTGCTTAGACCAGAGTTATTTCCAAAGTTAAGCAAACAGTTATTGGGTTTACTGAGTATACTGTGTCATTCCGCGGCAACCGTGACAGCCATGAAACGCTCCGAGCTTGAGCGAACCAGCCACTTCAAGCTGTGATGAAAAAGAATAAATCACATCTGTGGTAACGCGGAATTTACGAAACTTTCTCCCGAAAACAGAACGACCGCGCGTTGCAATTTTCGTGGCTCCGGCCTCCATTCACAACAGTGTCACCAAGTGATCAATGGCCTGAACCTGTGGTTACAACAGCTCATTCACGCTGACAGTTTCCTCAGAGGCACACTGTGAAGCTTGACGCTCTTGTACGGTATTTCACAGTTATTGTCAGTATTTTATAAGATCCATTTTTCTCAAAAAAAAAAAAAAAAAAAAAGAACACTGCAGTCAAGACGAAGCACTCTGCATTTCAACTTTTGATGTAGATTTCATTCTTGCTTGTCTGATGAGGTGCACGCCTGTGTGCCTTCAATGTCGGCTTCCCCCGGTTTCAGGCTTTTTCTCAGTCCAGTGCATAAATGAAGGGCATTCATCATGTGTTAGGCTCCTCTGTCCGCTACATACTTGTGGTGTTCACATCACTGACACCTAAATGATCTGTATTAATCAGCAACTAATTACGGGCAGAAATGTGTCTGGCTAAGCACATCTAATGAGTCAATCCAGTCCTCTGTAGTGGTTTCTTATGGTGCCATCAAATTATGTATCTCTAAGGAGTTACTGGTGTGTGACCCACCCCGCACTCCAACTGGCTCTCTGCCCTTGCATAACAGGAGGCTAGCAGTCTCTCACAAACACACACTTGCGCATACACATACACATACACACACACACACACACACACACACACACACATTTGTTGAAAACTGCTAGTAAAAAAAAAAAAAAGTCCACCTGCTTCTTTCGTCCACTTTCATTTCTCATCATCAACTCATCTGACGTTGCCCTAATAGTCAATACATTATTTAGACAAATGCCAGGGAGCATGAAATGCACCGGCAGAGGAACTGGACCTTTAAGAATTGATATACTGACTCTGTCACTCATCAGTATTGTTGTCAGGCCAGGAGCGGTGCCTTTATTGATGAGCCTTTGGAAGGCATTTCATCTGTCTTGGCTGCATTTAGGTTATGCGTGCCAAGGTGAAATCTGAAATCTAGAGATGTAGCTGGGGGCTGAAATCTCCAAACTTTATTCTGTTACTTCTCTCCAAGAGGCCTAAGGGGGGAATATTCCACCCAGCTGCATTCAGGCTCAGGATCTCGAACACAATCAGAAATGTTAAAGTCTGATTCCAATAGGATTTGACTTTAATATCTTGGATCCCTGACGCACTTGTTCGTGCTGAAAAGGTAGACTGCCCTTTCCTCCCACCGTGGCTCCACTAAGCACCTTACCTAACACGGAGAGCTGGATACGAGGAAATCTCCCTCTCACTCCGGTTGCATTCCTGAACATATTGCTAGGATTTATATCAGCCCTCAGAAAAATCTCCTGTAAAGTCCGGGGTTACACAGAACACAAACAGCAGCGCACACCGGCGGCCTGAGTGCGAGCACGCAGATTACAGCCCGAACACCTGCGAGCGGAGGCAACGGAAACTGTTGAACCTGCAAGACGCTCCCACGCCGAGTGAAGGCAGACATGTCAGCTGCGTTGGAAAACCACACAAATGTGACACGAGAAGCAGCACCAGAACTGCTGAGGTGATGTTGTGCGTATTGTTTATATGACTCAAAACTACTTCCCGCAGCATTTTCAGCCCAAATATTGGTTGCCAAAGGCCCAGCCAGCTGTCAGGAAGTCCGCGCTTGACACCTTCCCGCGATGACTAAGAAGATGTGCGAGCGGTGGCTCCTCATCTGTGTTTAGCTGTTGACTCAGCCTCCACCTCGTCAGCGATCCACACACTCCCACTTGGCAGAAAACTAGTGGCAGCCTTTCAAACAGCTCTCCACAGGTACTGGTGCTACAAATTGCCTTCGATTCAGCTGCTGCATCAGCTGGTTTTGACAGCTGCGAGGCGGATAATTGGTTCAACTGTGAAGAAATAAAGAATGAACAAGCGACCGCACTTTGGCCCCGTGGCCCCACCAAGTGTGCTGCTTCAGTGTTGATCACAGTTTGTAATGATAAAAGAGGGTGGAAAGAGATTTAAACACTCAGCTTTTTTTTTACCATAGCCAGCCTGAGGTAGAAAGGGTGTAAAGAAAACATAAACCAGAGTATCAGATTTACGGAATAATTTTAAGAGTTATACCCTGTTGGACTTCTCACAGAAAAAACAAAATAAAATAAAAAATAAAATAAAGTATTGCAATGTGTTCCCTGTATTTCTGTATCCTGAGGGAGTTATAATATTTGTGTTTTTACAATACACATTATAAATCGATTCAGAAAGAGAAATGAAAAAAAAAAACTTTTATTTTATTCTAAGCTGTTACACTAACAGCCAGATTACAGCACTGCAAATGTGAGCCCCCTTCATCAACGGGCCATAGACCCAACCACCCCTGTGTTGAGTTATTCGGTGTTAACTTTAAGTGGTGTTAAATCCACTTTGATAAGAATAAAACCCTGATCTACTATCAGTGTTCAAGACCAATTTGATGAAACTTTCACATCAGTAATAGATTTCTTTATTTCTAGACTCCTACTGACTTTTAGTGTTATTCGCTAAAGTGTATTGTGCATATCCTTGAGGTCTGAAACCTTTGGCCAGACTGTGTGCCACATTATTCACATGCTTTAAAGTAACTAGTGGTCAAATCCTCCACAGGCTAACTTTAAGTCTTGTTTTAATTTAAATCTGACACAGCTAAATTGTTTGACTGTCATATGAAAACCGTTTATAGATTCGGCAGGATCTATGATGTGTTAACGGTGCTTTAGTAAAATCCAAACACGTCTATTAACACACTTTTGTTAGACAAAAGTATATGGCTGTTTATCCCTCAAGTTCCTATTTGCAGATCATACGGGCAGAATACAAATGAGGCACAAGGCTCTGCTTTCTCACCATCTTGATTTCTTCCCCGCTAAGAATTAGGAATCTGAGAGTGATCACAATCTCACGCGCTCAGTGGTGCTTGAAACAGGTGCCTGAAATGATGCCACAATATCCCGCACGTGCACAACTGCAATGTAATTTAAAAACGGCATTATCAAATGTCACAGGAATTAACAGCAGAACTATTTTCCCCCCCTTGCTCTCTTGCTCTTTGAAAGTTAAATCAAACTGAGGCAAACTGGGGAGATTTAAACGTAATGCGGTTGCCCGACTCCCCCCCCGGTGTGGCCTTTATCAGTAACACCATCAGATAGAGGTAACGGCGCTCATTAAAGACATCATTATCCTTTCTCCTGGGACAACTAGCTACATCAAAGGACACAAACCAACCTTAACTCTGCCTCAGTGGGCCTGATGGAGGGAGCCAGAGGTCAGCAGTGTCTGGATTCCTTCCAGCAAGACTGCAGCCACACAGAGATGCAAGGGGGGGGACTGTCCATTACAGGCGAAGGCAGCCCGCATTGGATTTTGAGTGCAAGTTGCAAATTGTCTTTGGCCATTGCTTGAGATTTATGGGTGGGTCTGAATGCAAATCATCCCTGCGCAGACATTAATCTAGCAGGGGTATTTCATTAGAGGGGGCTTTGCTGGAGAGATGGAGTTCATGCGCTCGTAAATTTGGTTTGGCACACTGATTGTTCAGCAGATCGGCGGGTAAATGAGTGGACGCCGCCAGCCACAAGAAACAGCTTTCTCCATCATGCTATTATTTCCTGCCGAGGGGTCCCAAAACACATGCTAAAGCCGTTACGCGGGCTTGGGGTGAACTATTTATGAACTTGCCAATCTATGGTCTACAGGCTCCATCCGGGGGACTTTGTGAGGGCAACTGAGGTTTTCTTAGGCAACAAATTACAGTAAAGCAGACGGGACACAGGCACTATAACCCAAAAAATGGAGCAACACAAAACCTCATGTGACTTTAGAGAGGTAATTCACTAAAGCCCAAAATCGACAACCTAAAAGAACCTTTATCAAATACTTCAATACCTATTGATCAACTCCTCTGACTATTAACTCCTCTGGCTTAATTCCAAACTCATCAGAGATGTACAGTACTGTGGAAGAGACAAAACAGGGCAATGAAATACACTGACATACCAGCTAGTGACATACTGCAGCATTTAACATGAAATCTGCAGCTCTTCTATTGGCAGGTATTTACACAGTAAATGAAACTACTTATTATTAGAAATTACATTTTTTTTAATATTATGCTTACTTATGTTCAAACAATCATCCTGATTTGTGCCCTGTAGTTTATTTGTTATATTTAAATTTCTCAATATGATTACATTAAACTCTCTCAGCATTTCTAAACTGTGAAGCAGGTTGCAACTAACATTTTTATATTACTGGTTAATTGATTTTTTGCATCTATAACAGAAAAGAAGAAAATTGCAGTTTTCTGTAGCTCAAATGATCTTAAATATCTAATTCATAAGATCTTCAGTTTACTACAACAGAAGACAAGGAAAATCAACAAATACTCACATTTGTGAAGGTGGAACCATGTTTTTTTTCTTGAAATACTGATTCAACAGTTATCTAAATAGTTGCCGGTCAATTTTTCTGTTGACAACTTGATTAATCGACATACATTTCAGCTCTGCGGTAAAGCAAAGTTTAAACGGTGAGCTTCAACATGACAATTTATTCCCCGTGCATTAACCCCACATCACACAGATTTATAAACCTCATTAATCAGTATGCCTTGAATACAATTTATTCCGATTTGTCAAGATGAAAGTCGAGACAAAAACTACAAAACAGTAATCTGAATAACACTCATATACATCGTCAGATCAATCTTTTAGCACAGAGCTAAACACGTGTTTTTCTAACATTCATCTTCCATCAAAAGCTCTGATTTGCATAATCCAGCCGCTGCTTTAACTTGTCAAACACATTCATCTGCAGGTCTTGAGCATCAAAGCGATTACAGTTTAGTAGCAGCTGAATATCTGCATCGAATGTAAACCACTCTACAAAATATGACTACTATGTGTGTGTGTGTGTTGGCTGTGGATTATCTTTACATTTTTTTTCCCTCCTAACCCATTAGCAGTGGTAACCAGGCCACATTCTGGCACGCATCCTGGCCAAATCTACAACTCCGGAGCTTTGCAGCTCATTCGTCAGGACTGAAATGTTCATATTAGGTCCATTAGAGCATTAACAGGGAGGGAGTTGGAGTTTGCAATGATTTGTCACGTTATTCATCAATATTTGATCAGTCAAGATTACTTATCCTTCTTCACTGACTGGTATGAATTTAAATGGCTGCTTGCAAAAGAAAAAAAAAAGTCTACCTCAACAAACACTGCCGCTGCAGCCATCATACTCACATCTAAGATCAGTGCTTATTTGAGATATAACACGGCTGAATGCAATTTTCCGAGGTAAGGCCTGCATTTATTCTGCAAACAATAAATATCCAGCTCTCCCATATGGTGTAATAGGTATCAGATTACAGAGAGGCTTCAAGTTTAAAGTTCCACAGTGAGCACACTGTTTTAGTGCATGTAGGAAAACTTGAAACAAGGCTGTGCATAAAATGACACATCAGATCTTTGTCAGCCGCAGCTGAAGAAGTTATCTCTCCAGCGATCACGTCAGCATCCCAAATATTGTTTACGCTCGGTCGGCTATCCGGGCCTGGGACAAAGTTTGAATGCTAAATGTGGACTGGCAGATGCATCCACCGGCACAGAGATAAGAAATGAAAGCACGATTCCACTCCAAACCCCAGAGGACAGGTTCACGATGGATCCAGTCTGATTAAACCGCCAGACTCTCCTACATCATACAAGAAAAGAAAAAAAAAAACTTAGTCATAGCCACTCCTCCAGACTAACTTGTTTCACTTGTTTCACTTTTCATCGACCAGACAGTCCGGGCGTGTGTGCTTCAGCTTAAACGTTTTAGTTAGTCAGACTCAACTGCTCATGCACAGTCATTCATCAACGTGTGCAGCACAAGCGCGCAACCCAGTCTTGTTTGACTTGTCATTTAATTCCTAAGTGAGCACAAGGGATACAAGTAACTGTGGAGCTCT
The DNA here is from genome assembly GCA_037176925.1 of Amniataba percoides. Classification (NCBI taxonomy): domain Eukaryota; kingdom Metazoa; phylum Chordata; class Actinopteri; order Centrarchiformes; family Terapontidae; genus Amniataba; species Amniataba percoides. The sequence continues at coordinate 15,163,901 of JBAJHX010000041.1, forward strand.
GTTAAAAGCAAACACTATTAGGAGAAAACTGCACGGGGTCAGCATAAATACAGTTGGACTAAAGGGCTGACAAGGCAGGCGACTCAGGATCCATGAAGAGAAGAAACCTGATACGTGTGTGACTGCTAATTCTTGCCCGAGTGCTACACCAACCATCTCTTTATACAGGCTTACTCCAGAAACTCTGAATAAACTGTGAAAAAGGGGTTTGTAGCCCTGGATTCACAGAAACAGATCCACCGAACGTGACTCCCTCCTCTGCTGATTCTGCTCCATCAGCCCACCCCCCCGGGGGGGTTTACAATCCTAGGTGGACAAGTTTATGGATCCACATAAGGGTCAGCGCACACCGAGCTGATTTCCGATACGTATGCAGCAGTCGCACGTCCTTAGATGGTGTTACCCAGAAGCCCGCTCTGCAGAGAGAGAAATCTGTTGACTTGGCACCACAGGTTCCACTATCAGTGGTGCATCACATTTCCTGCTCTCTGCATTTTGCTACTAAAAGCGGGTAGAGTGTGGAAAACGCACAAACAACGTACAGCAAAAAGCTTTCCATTTACAGCCAGCCCAACATAGCAGCAAACAATCTTATGTATCATTCAGCAGCGGCAAATTCCTTATCTGTCGCTTGTTTTGGAACAGAATGTGACGGTTACTGGATGCACAGTGCAAGCTTTTCTTCTTCTTTTCTCCTTACAGCATTTCTTCCCATCATGAAGTCACTTAATGATGACATCTTAAGCCAACTGAGAACTGGCAGCTAAGCTGGCAACTATTATTTGCATACAATACGAACAAACAATGCGTACTGTAAGATGGTTGTAATATAAAGTCAAATTATACAGCTGACAAACAGGGAACTGAGAACAAAAAGGGAAGCAATGGGGGACAATGGCTTTAAACTGACACTCATCAGATCCCTATTTAGGGATGTAAATTCACTTCTTATTGCGTGACAGCCTCCATCCATTGAACAAGAGCGTACAGGTAGTGGAACAGATAAGCAACTACTCCAAACTACAAAAGCAGAAAAAAAGAGCTTTGCATAGATGTAAAGTAGGGCACTTGAGGCTGTGACAGTGTCGGCCCCCCGTGACCCCTCAAAGCCATGTTTTTCTTTTCTTTTTTTTCTCCTCCTAATAAATAGTTTAACACCCGGCATGAGCTCAGCAGTCACTCTTGCCACAGAAAAATGACCGGTTCCTTCCACTGTGCTGTCAAATCCACCCCTAAAGGTTCAGGAAAGTACAACCTGTCCTTCTAATCAGCATGGGGATCTGGAAAAGTACCACTTGTCTCTTGCGTTCTGCGAGGGGATCTGAGGCAGTAATCAAAACACTGGAAACAAAGCTCGATAAGAGGACCTGTTCCAACAACCAGGGAATACCAAGGTTTGCTTTCTTAGGAAACCCAGTGTAGTATGTCATTTGATCTGCATCGTACTGAATGAAACAATACCGTCAAGTTTTTAAAGAACAGGGTGACATTTTTGGGAAAAGCACCTTTTTCTCTCTTGCTGAGAGTTAGACTGACACCATTGGCATGTCTATCTTTTATATATGAATCCATAGCAAGATGACAGTTACCAAAGCTTTGCATGAAGACTGGTTTTGCTTCTTTTTTTTTCTTTTTTTTTTTCACGGATTAAGAAACATCAGAGGTGGGCAGACAGGTTCACCTTCAGCCAGAGCCAGGCTGGACGTTTCCTCTTATTGCCAGTCTTTGTGCTACCCTAAGCTAACCATCCTCAGCCTAACACATGGTGCACAGACTCATCCTCTTCTTCTAACTTGGGGCAAGAAAGCGAATAAGCATATTTCTCCAAAATGTCTAACTATTCCTTTGAAGCACATGTCTATGACTTTATCCTCTCACAGATAACTGAGGGCTGCAGGGACTCTGCTAAACCTGTCCACTTGTGTTTTGTGGATAGAAGATGAAAGCGGAATATCTCAGCCGATGGTCCTGGATGGGCGACTAGTGGTTTTCCATACCACTGGTTAGTTAAAGGCGGTCATTTCCTGTTACTGCTCTCACCTCCTTCCTTTACAGCAGGAGCAAGTCAGTTCCTGATTACATAGTTAAATGACAACCATCGGGGTAGAAGGGGGAAAAGAAAGGCTCGACAAAGATATCCGTGCCTACATTGTTGGCGTCGCGTCAAAAAGAAAACTTGAGATTGTATTGTCACCGCGAGCCGGACGTGCCCAGTCTCCTTGGATGTGAGCGATACTCTTGCAGAGGAGGGCAACGCCGAGGCCTGAAGCACGTCTATTCAAACAACATTAGCGGCTGCTGTTTGCTGATGATGCCGATATTCGGCCGCGTGATCTCTGATTTGCATCTGAAATATTTTTTCAGCTGTTTCCTTATGTATTCAAAGCGAGCATCACCATTTACATGTTTTAAGTCTGTGGCGCCACTTAGGTATGCAGAGAGGCGACGGATGCGGAAGGCATGATGAGAACAATGAGAAAAATTTGGATTATCAGAGTGATGAGCCCCCAGTTATCCGACAAGCTGGGCGGACACAAGACTGAATGACATTGGCATTATTTTCATTCTCAGGCGCATAACTTTTTTTTTTTAAATCAAATATCAACACGTCTATGAGCATATTGTCAGCATGTTCAAAATGGCGACAGTAACATGCAGCTGTTTAACGTGTCACCATCTATGTGTGAGCATATGCTGACATCCAATAATTAGCGCTACACACAAAGCCCAGGTGAGGCTCATGAGGAATGACATTAATTTCTGCTGGTACTGGACACTTTAAAACATTTCCCCGGGGCCCTGCCGCCACCGCGGCTCAAAATAATAAACGACCACCACAAATCACCAGAGCTCAAGCTGATGTATACGAAATGGCTTTTAGCCCTCTGGCAGCTGCTCAGACCTCCCTTTTGGAAGTATGCGGTCAAAAGCAGATTAGGAGAAGACCCCCCGCCACCACCTCACCCCCAGCCAGGGAATTCCCAGGAAAACCTGAAATAAAGCAAAGACAACTCAGAAAAAGGCATCAGATCTGCTGTGGTTGGCTGCTGCCACTGTGTCGCCAAATAATTGCCAAATAATGAATGGCTACACAGTTTAACTTCCAAGTACACACTATTTAAATCCCATTTTCTCTCTTCTGAAATGACCTTTGCAGATTTTAGCATCCGTCTTGTTTAACACCACTGCATCCTAGAAATTGCTCAGCGCACTTAAATGACATTTTTAATCCTGGATCCTCCATAAAACACACTTTGTATTATTAACAGCTGTCATATCTCATCAGGCTCACAGCGGTAATCGCTGGCTCCTCACTAACCCCTGTGCCCGTCTACCAGAGCTGGACTGAAATAGAGTTCAGACACCGTGACAGCGCAGGACGAGAGATGGCGACGGGCTGATCTTCCGGGGGAAAAAAATCAGACAAAATACCCAAAAGTGCCTGAGATAGATTTGTGAGCGGGAGCGCGCCAAAGGTCAGTGTTACAGTAAGTGCTAATCTCATGAGTCTGGCTTTATCAGCCAGCAAAGACATACAGTCCATGAGTCATCAGTATTGATTTGCTGCCACTGATCTTCATGGCACCGGCACGCCCCTGGACACAAAGGTCAAGCGCGATCACATGACCCCGCAGGCGGTCTAAAGCCGAGTTAAACGGCTGCATGCTGAGGCATTTTGGAGATGTAGCCGGCAGAGTGTGAACTTCAACGCAGGACGGGCGCGGGGAGGGTAATCCTGACAGCGTGTCTGCCTATCATGGTCTTTAGCCGCCCTCCTGATATAATGCTCCACCACATCTGGCCTACCTGCTCTCCTCTGCTCTGCCTGGGGCTTAACCCACCGCCTGCAGATAGGACCAGCCCCTAAAACGTAATTGCATAATGGATCCATTCCAAGTATGTGGCTTTTTTTTCCTCCCCAGGGGTTGTAGCTATTGCATATACTGTGGATTAATGTGGCTGCCCATGCACATGAAATCCTCTTATTAAAAAAAAAAAAAAAAACCCACTGAGGGCAGCAGCATATAGGCACGGTTTAGATGTCGTCCCCTGAAGTTACAGAGCCTGGCAGACATCAAACTGGCGCTGAGATGACAAAGCAGAATGATCAGAGACTTTTCTGATACTTCCACGAGGAGCACAGGAGGCGTTTGGATCGGTTTACAGAGCATCTGCATCTGATCTTGATCTCTGTGCAGGCTGACAGCTGCGCGCCCTCAAAGCCTAAATGAAAATCAGACAAACGCACTGGGAACGAATACGCTGGGAGGACACCACCGGTTTGACCATCATCGCTCAGAGTGATGCTGTGTGCTGCTGCTCAAAGTCTCGCTCTTTCTCTCTCTCTCTCTCACACACACACACACACACATTTCCTCTGGCCATTTTTCTGTATCTGTTGCTGTGCATAACTCCCACCCCATCTCATCTCATCTCATCAGCAAACATCAGTCAAGAGGGATACCAAAGTAGTGCAGCAGATCAGATTTAGCAATAATCACTCCCCAAGAAAAAACACTTTACTTTAAAAGACTTGTGGAGGGGCTGCAGTTAAACAGCGTCACATCTTACTTTTCCTGGGTGATGTGCTCCTTGATGGCTCCCAGCGTCACCAGGCTGCCGGTGCCCTGCAGCAGCCTGCAGGTGGCCAGGTGCCGCTGGTACTGCTCCTTCAGCCCGGCGTTCTCCGCGCACAGGTCGGACACTTGCTGCTCCAGCTCCTCGATCCTGCCCCGCTGCCGCTCCAGCAACTCCTGCTGGGTCTCGATGATCTTGTTGAGCTCCTTCAGATATTCCACAGCCCTGGTTGGGTTCTCGGTCGGGCTTTCCATGTCGCTCCGAGTGCAACCCCCCCTCTTTTTTTTTCTTATTTTGAGGGGGGTGGAGGTGTGTGTGTGTGTGTGTGAAGAGAGAGGTGTTGTATCGCAGAAGCCAGGTGGGAAGGTCGGTGGGTGGGTGGGTGACGGTTCCGATTCAAGCGCAACAAACGCGGCTGCGCCTTTTACGCTTCGCCATCGTCGGTGCGGGAGATCATCCAGGATCCAGAGGAGGAAAAGGAAAAAAAAAAAACACTCCCTGAACGCGCGTGTGAGAGGAAGGGAAACACACACACATACACCAAAAAAAATTAACTAAACAAACAAACAAACAAACAAGCAGCAGAAGCTCCTAATGAATGTCAGTCAGACGGATCCTCCGCAGCAGCTGGCTCCTCTCCGTGAAGCGCGTCCGTCCGTCCGTCCGTCCCCACGCCGCCGCCGCCGCTGGCTGCTCGCTGTGACATTTTCCGCTCCATGCCGTCCCCGTGACTTTTCGTAAACAGACGCGGAGCCGTCGGGTGGGCGGGGCTTCCAAGTTTTATGAATCCGCAGGTCGCCCGGGCGGAGGAGAAGAGGATTCTCGGAGTTTCTCTGCACATTTTTTTTGTTTTTTTTCCTCATGTATCTCAGAAAACCTTGATGCCTTTTGTTTTTTTTTTTGTTTTTGTTTTTTTTCTGCAGATCTGCAGGCCTGCACGTAAGCATGCGCCCTAATCTCTCCCTCTCTCTCTCTCTCTCTCCCTCACACTCTCTCACACACACACACACATTTATTCCAAACACATTATTGCACGTTCCCATAACTTTTGTTGCCTTTGCAGCCCGTTTAATTCTGCAGCACAGTTCACCAGCATACCCCCCCCCCCACACACACACACACCCCACACACTCACACACACACCCACCTCCCACAATCCTCCAGTGAGATGACCATGATAGATACAGGAACAGCATGCTTTGAGTGTTTGAATAAAAAAAACAGGCCTGATGGTTTGGCACATGTGTGGCAGCAAGCAGCAGATTTGCACAGGCAGTGTCCCATGGGTGCATGAGAGCAAAAAGCATATAAAAGGGGCTGATGCTTAAGTTTCATGGGTGACCATCTCACTCCCACCCCCCCACGCCACCCCACACACACACACCCACCCCACCACCTGCCATGAGATTGAGCCTTTAAGATGCTGCCATAAAGCTGAAGTCAGTGGATGAGCTGCTGAAGTTTGAAATGATCCTAAAAGTGCAGCTTAAAGGGAAAAAAAGAGGGAAAGTTTGAAAGCAAACCCAGCCTATGTAGAAGAGAAGTAAGTTTGCCATCTGAAATAGGGATATTAAGAGACATCTGTATAGGAAGTGAGGGGTGAATCAGTGACTGAGACTGAGCGGTGGCAGTTTGCAGTATTCGCTCTGCTCCCTGCGTCTTGCGATCGCTCCACCGTGGCCGGCTCTGTTTTCTAAGCAACGCACACACTCACACTTTAGAGTAGTTGTCATACAGTCAAACACTTTTCACATCCACTTCTTTTGTAAAGACTCCCCTTTTCCCTCCTCCTTTTGATCATTTGCGTCAAAGCCGGGTTGATATTTTGTGTTCCCGGATGCAGAAACAGTGCAAATGGAGAGGGCCGGACGCTTTGTCCATGAAATTGAGGCCTCTACCTCGGCTGCACTCGGACGATCTGAGATAACTTGGTTTAATGTGGAGGCAGAGCTGCAGCAAAACGAGTGACAGTGGGGAGAAGGGGAAGAGAGGGGGGAGGGCAGCTCCGGAGTACAGATGGAGTGCATTAGGTTTTTCTCTGTGGCTCCCTAATCCACATGGCAGGAGGCCAAAGGGGGTAGCGGTGGTGGTGGTGGTGGTGGAGGGGATCGAAAAGGCCTCGGCATGCCACCCAGAAGGATGTATAGTATGCAGCCTTTAAAAGTCAAAAGTGACAGGGTGCCACATGTCGCGTTTAATTCATTAGTTCTGGCACGTTTCTTTTTCCCATTCTCTTCCCCAGAAAACAGCACACGCAGCACATCAGGTAAATATGTCAGCTGTGGGCCCTTCACGCAGCAGAGACTGCCACCTCCTATGAGCAGTGTTGGTGAGAAAAACCTTCAGCGAGAAGGCCTACATTCAAATACAGAGAATATTAGACCGATGGAGGTGTCCTTCAGTGAGACACTGAATCCCCTCCAGCTCCTGACCCTGCATTCGAAAGACAAGGTGGGTGAGGGGGCAGGAAAAGATATAAAAAGACATTCCTCTCATTCTAAATCTGATATTTTTCACATTTTCTAGTCCACAATTGCATCACAGCTCTCAGCCCCATCAGTCACGCGTATGTTGGACCCAGCAGCAGCTCTCGGGAAGTTTTGGGAAGCAGAGGAACTCGTGACTTGCGGAGGAGGAATGCCAGCAGCGACCGCAGGATATTAACCACTTCAAAAACACGCCGGGTGCCGTGAATACGCTCCCGGGCTCTCTCTCTTTCTTCCTCTGGTTGACCAGTCACAACGCCGGTGCCAGCCTGAGGGATTTATTTTGTGAAATCGCTCATATATTTGCACCGAGGCACAGCCACTCGGAAGCGCTCTCCGTTCTGCCCTACAAAACATTTGCCAGCTGTGATGGAAGAAAGGCCCCAATCATTTAACCAGCAGAGTGGAAAAACTTCTTTCTTTCTTTTTTTTTTTTCTTCTCAGAGGATGCCAAAAAGTGTGTGCTGAGCCAAACAGCCACCTCATACAGATCTGAGCGATGGATCTGAACCAGCCCACGGAGAGAGAGAGGGAGCATTGTAGGCAGCAAAATCATTTGCCGGGTTTTCTGATATTCATGTGATACATAATTAAAGTCATAAATATCAACACCAAATAGGTTAGGGAGGTTTCTTCGGGGCGGCTCCTGTAACAAATCAAAACAGCGAGAAGCGCGGAGGGAGAGCCTGATTAGGTTTGCATCGACATTTGTGTGGTTGCGTATCTGAGTTGTGCAACATGAGCTGCAGAGGAAACACTTCACGTAAGCAACGAAACCTGCTTAAATGTCTCCCCGTAAATCTAGTTCAACTACAAGTGACCCCAAAAGGCTGAAGACAGCAACTTTTGACTTCCCTTGGAATAAAAAAAAAAGAGATTTCCTGCTTTCTACGGCCTCTCACACCACCATGATGGTCCTTTGGGAGCGGCCTTGCCATTCTCGTCAGGTCTCATTTCGATGCCCACCCCATTGATCCCCTCCACTGACAGCGCAGTAAGCCATCTGGAACAGCAGCGGCTTCCTTTCACCCAGGAACGCAGCAAGATGGCTCTCAGCTCGACAGGCTGACAGGTGGGGGGGGGGTTACGCAACCCATGTGCCTTAATGGTGAGAATAAATTGAGTGTCATTTTGGCTTAACACGGATGACTGGCTTAATGAGCTATAGATATACTGCACGGTCACGTTTAAAACCCCACACGCCGCCATTGCTTGATTGGAGTCATTTAAAAACGGTCATTTCCACTTTTGAGTTTCATCACATTTTAACTGGAGCAGACAGTAAATCAAAACTAGTGCCGCCGCCGCCGGAGGGGATGGCCAATCAGCTGGCGTGATTCCTCACATAACAACAGCACACAAGATAAACATGTTTTCTTTTGCTGAGACAACCTGCATCTTAAAGGACACCCCGAGGCCCTGTCGTGTCGTGGCCATCGCCGGAGCTTCGTGGTGAACACCTTGAGGCTCTGTCTCTGCCTAACATCCCCCCTCCGAGAAATAAGGAGTATATGGGAAATAATGCAAAGACCGTGGGGTTATTTTTCACACGCAGCAGTGCATGTTTGTGGGTTTTATGTGTCTGTAAACATCATTTCTACAGATCCCCGTGGCTGGCCTCGAGTAATAACAACACTAGAGATGAAATGATGAAAAAAGCCAAATGATTTTAGCTTCTTAAATGTGTATATTTTCTGTTTGTCTTTGCAATCTATCATTTATAATGTGAATGTTTATAGGTTTGAGGTGGGACAAACGAGCAATGTGAAGGCCTTGAGAAACTGCTGAGCACTATTTTTGGACATTTCAAGATAGAAATGGATACATCTAAACACTGATCCACACATTCACGAAAACAATAATTAATTCAAGGCCTAAATAACAAAAATCCAACAATTATTAATAAATGTGAAAATACTTTAATAACAAAATCCATGTATGCCATCCAGGTGGTTGCAGTGCTGACGTGTTTAACCGACATCCTGCTGCTTGACAAACAACCCTGCGGTCCACAGTCTCATCCGCTCACCTACTCCAGCTCTTGGAGCACTTGCTGACATGCAGGCGGCCGCGGCAGGCTTACAAATGAGCTAGGTGACTGGGACCCACCACAGCAGTGTCACAGACAGATGGGAGATGTTTGATCAGCGGTCGCAGACCTTTACGCGTCCTCCGGGAGCCAGAGAGGAAGACAATGGCTTTGGCTTTGAATGGAAATCCAGCCATTGTTAATGTACAAAAAAAAATCAACCAGCTTCTATAAGTCACACATTTGCATCTGCAAACAGCACTTTCCTTCGCATTTCTAATTTTATTTGCGATGCGATTGATGAGTTTGCTAAAATAATCCTGTTAAACTGGTGTTGCATTTACTGAGCAGTTACGTGTTTTTTTTCCCACACATGTACAAAAAACTGGGGGATGGAAAACAGAATGAAACAATTAAACTGTGGATACATCTGGGTATGTTAGATTAGATGTCAACAAAATGCAACAAGGTGGAAAAGATCACGTATAAAAGACCAGATAAATGAAACAGCACTGATGCAGAAAATTAATTCATGGGAATGTTAGTGTAGAAAATTGCAGGTGAGTGGGTGAGTGACAGATTCAGTGTATGAACTAGAGGTAAAGCTCCAGCATTTAGTTCAGACCAGATCTAAGTATTCATCACTTTCTGTATGACAGTACATGATTAGTTGTTTGTCTTTGTTTGTATTTGTTATTTGTCTGTTTATATCTTTTGTTGTGAATCTAATAAATTCAAACTTTTGAATGCAAGATGCATTTCTAAACACATTTAACGAGTAATAACAAGACCAATGCTGAACATGAAAAGTAAAAACTTTAATTAGCAAAAGCAGGAGCATATTCACACAAGCAAATAAACAAACTGTCTGTAGTCGTGCCGAAAGCTGTTCAGTTATGATTGTAAGGCAAGGCTGTAAAATCTTTAACACAATACACAGCACTGAAACCATCTGATGGTCTCACACACTCCTCTTACAGTAAAACTGGTTTTCACTAGCTAACATAAATACGATTCCTTGTCAACATTTTGTTTCTTCAAATAGAAAAATATCTTATTTAAAACAAACTCACACTCTTATGTCCCGACAATTCAACCGTGCTACAGTAATCTCTTCCCAAAAATGTGGTCAGGAAAACAAACAAACAAACAGAAGCATTGCATTTTTGGAAATGAGACCAGGTCACATTAGATTGCTTTTGCATTGAAGCAACACCGGAAAAAAAACTGAACGATGATTCACATTCCTTGACTGTTTCACATTTATGAATTAGATAGGAGCTGCATGTGTTGTGGCTCAAAAAAAAAAGTCAGTGTCGATGTCGAGTAACAGGGAGATTTCCCCCAAATGCCCAAAACTGAAATAAATTAACCTTTCCCTGGATCGGGGTTATGCACATTTGAAGGGTTCTTTGCTCACGAGAAGGACGGTTTCAGTGGACGGCATTTTCACAAAATGTATGAGCTACAACTTTACAGAGGACATGTGTCGCTCGTAAAAAAGATTTTCAAGTTAAGGTTTGCTTTCTGTCGTAGAGGAAAAGATTCATCCTGAGTTTTACATTTCGCACGTCAAATATGATACGAAGCACACAAGTAAAGGGCAAACAAACAAAAATTAGCCTTCCTGAAGCGCAAACTAGTGATTAAGTTATTTTTAAGCAGTCTTTATAACTCTTTGAAAGTTGTCAGTTAATAACGGAGTGGTTCTGTATAAAAACGATTGCCATGGCAAACCACAAAAAGATGTGTATACACTGTATATAAACCTGTATCCACACACAAAAGCATACACACAAACAAAGTAGCCCTGTTATCGCCGAGCAGCTCTTAACTGATCTGCTGTTTTGAAAATTAAGGTCTTTTTTAAGCATCTGTACCAACATCTTGCAGTCACATCTCACAGTTTCCATACTGATGGACAGAGGCACATTCAATACGCGTTAATGGCCTGTGGTGTTCTTCCTCTGAAGAATAGAGACCAGAGAGAGCTTCATCAGGACTTGTAGTCTGGGGAATAGAGACCCGACCTGAACCTGGTGTTGGGGTCCATCCTCGGCGATCTGCAGTTGAAGGAATTGATTTCTAAACCTGAATCTAAACCTGAAAAAAAAAAGAGTCAAACACAGCACATGGTAAATGAAGCATCTATGTCAGAATATGAGCTTTGCGGAGAAATTATTGGAGCAAATCAGTTACTTGCAATTCAGGTAAGCAGATATGGCAGAATTTGAAAAATAAAACCGACTTGGTTTAAAAATTAGAAATGAACGGCCTAATTTGTATTGGTAACATGTATAAATCTCTCCCAAACACACTGTAGCTGCCAGAGGACAGGCTATAAATTGTGACATCAAACACAGTCTGCAGAGGCTCCATTCATGATAAATTGGAGACTCTGGGACTGATACAATGCTTTCTTTTTTTTTTTTGGCTTTGCTTTACATCCAAATGAGCTTTAATTTACAATGGATGAGGTGGCATTTCTTTAAAAGAAAAAACAATCGATTATGATGCCAGAAAATTGTCCTGCATGCTGTCAGTACCCCTGCTATCTTTTCTAATTAATACTCAGTGGAGCTTTACAGCCCGGTGGCATCACAGATTTAGGGGGATGAAAAAACTTCTCTTTACTCATTTAAAACCAAAACGCGATGGAGCTCAAGTGTACCAAAAAACAACAATACAAAACTGATGACTTAGATGGATATCCCTTTTGAAAGTAAGCTTTAGCCTTTATTTACTTGATAGCCACAGCCGGGAATGTGACAGTGTCCTACCTGAGGCGGGTGGCGGTGTCCTCGGGTAAAGAGTGGGATAAGTTTGTTCCCTCGGAGAGAACACCTTGTGGAGGACTACAAGGGATAAAAACAAATTTAAAAAACACATCACAGTGTTTGAAGAGCTCAGTATTAAAAAACTCTTGCACCTATAGGTGTTTAAAATTATGATCCCTGCTGATGAACACAACACAAGAGACTGAGACAGTATCTCGCTTTTGAAGGAACTTGTGACATTCCTTCTGTTATAAAAGACAAAGACTCAGGAGTGCCTTTAAATGTTGAAGGCCGTCATTTGCAAATATACATTTTAAAAAAAAAGATTTATATCAGCTGCCCTTGCTAAAGAAAGAGTAAAATAAAAAAAAAGATCATAAGTCACAAACAGCCCCCGTACAGACCAATCCAGTTGCACAAAACTATTCCATTAAACAAAGAATGACATTTACCAGTGTACAAACATTCTTTACTATCATACAAAATTAACCAGTTATCCAAACTCTTTATCAGAATTACAGTGCCTTCACCTAACTCAGTTTTAGCATAGCATTTCCTACAGAAATAAGGGGACCCACCGATAATGACGACAGCTGTCCCGGCCAGCAGAGCGAACAGGGTGAAGAACATCATCTGGTAGGAGTTTATGAAGCCATGCAGGCCTCCCTCTGTGTTAAAAGGTGGTGGTGGGGAAGCTGCTGTGAAAACGTGGAAGGTGAGATAACAGGCTGTCAAAACCTCTTCAAAGTGCTGAGGACAGAATAAAAACCCTAGAGAGCCACACTGAATGAACAATAGTGAAAACAAACCATCGGTTATAACATTACCACGAGGAATGTTAGGGAGAATTTAGAATTTGAAACCACAGACGGAAAATCATTTGGAGTCAAAGTACAGTGAGCCTGTATTGCTGATGTTAGGAAATTCAAGACATCAAGACTGAGTGGAAAAAACAGAATGAATGTAGCTATTTTAATGTTACAAAGTATTTTAGACTGTGTACTGTGACTATGTACTGCATTGAAATTAATTTGAACTAATTGCATGTTTGCCCAAATTTGTTCAGACCTCTTTTTTTTGTAAAACAGCGACAGCCTTACTACCTTTCCTGTGACCTTACATGCGATGCAGATTAAAGCGACGTGACCTCGTGTCTTGAGGCACAGTGACTTCTCATTTGGACTGGAAGGATATCTGACCTTGCTTGGCCATGTTGGGATCAGCCATGTGAATCAAAGTGACTGGGATGATGAGACTCTGGCCGGAGGAAGCGCTGCTTATGGAAATAGAAGCAGAGGTTGCAGCCTGAGGGTCCACGGCGCTGATGGTGTACTTTGAGAAACTGGGGAAGTCGTGGTGCACCTCCTTCTCTAGGACAGCGATGCTGGGAGAAGTAGACACCACCTAAAGATGTGGACAAATGTTATATACATTTGTACTTATTATTCTATTATTTATTCTTAAACTGAAGTGTATTTAAACAAACAACCAGGCAGAAAGTTTTGTCTGACCTCCATGTTGGACAGGGCGGCAGCGGGGCCGTAGACCGTGAGCTCGGCTGACGGGTGGAGGTTTGACAGCAGCAGCTCAGTCTGGTCAGAGTAGAGGCCCGGCTCTATGGGCAGTATGGCGCTGAGTTGTTCCCCAGAGAAAGCGCTGCCCTCCAGGGCCGCCTTCACCAGCAGATTGGTCATGGACATGCTGAGCACACGGGTCTGCTGGTCGGTCATTGGCTGCAGGGTCATGGAGCATGTGTAGAGGCCTGGGGCGAGAAACAGCGATGGTTGGAGATACATTATTGATGTGCGCGTTTGGGACGAGAAATGTCACCGAGTTCCACTTTCCGAATTTGTCAGGGAGGGTCATTTCGCAATCGCACGTTCCCGCATTAGCGTCGCGGTGGGACTCAGGCGAGTGATTACAGCCTTGTACACACGCAGCAGATGAGTCCCCTCAGAGATGAGCCGACAGCTGGGTTAAAGTCCCAAACCCCAAACACAATTAGAACATTGCCTTCGAGCAACAGGGGCTCTCCTCAGTTCAATACATCACCCGGACACCTTTTATAGTCACCGCTAAATTCATTCCAAGAGCAATGCGGGTATTGATCATGCCCTTGTAAACAGCATTTTCCCGCCAGGTGTGCAGAGCATACGCATAAACAGCGTGCCTAGGTTAAGCTTAAACGTGATTTTACTTTGGAAATTATTGAAAATGATGTGAATGTCAAAAAAACCTGGACGGTTAAGGGATGTTAAAAGGTAGTCAGAACTGAATCGTTTTATTATATTCAAAAGTAAAAGAATCACTGCTTCCTTACCAATGCTGGAGTCAAAGCCAGTGTGTGTTTTGAAGACATCACTTGCAGGGAAGTGAATAGCATCGCTGGTGAAGCTGAGATGGCAGCCGACAGAGGTTTCTGGCCGCAGCTCAGAAATAGCTTTAGTCTGGGCAGAGGAACATGTTCCTGCGGGGAAGAGCACACTGGCGTAAGATACAAAAGCACTGCTTCATTACAGACTTTATTAAATCAGAAAAATATACATCAATATTAATGACTGATGATTTATTATTTATAAGTCTTTAGTTTTTCAGTAGGGTGAGAACGGGGACTTAAAGCAAAAGTTTGACATTTTTGGGAAATACACTTATTCGCTTTGTTGTGTAGATCTATATATGATTGACACCACTCTCATATCCATCTGTTCAACATGAAGCTACAGCTAGCAGCTTGTTAGCTCAGATATCACAAAGACTGGAAATAGGGGGAGACAGCAAACATGGTTCTGTCCAAAGGTAACTAAATCCTCCTAAAACCTCTAAAGCTCACTATTCAACACTTTATATCTTGTTTGTTTAATCTGTACAAAAACTGAAGAGTGAAAATGACAATTTGGCACAGCCCTCCACTGAGCAACTCCCAGTCAACCTGAGAATAATCTAAAAAATAGTGAGCTTAACTTGGCATGTTAAATAGCAGGCTTCAGAGGATTTTGTTAAAAGTTGAACAGGGCCAGACCAGCTGGTTCCTCCTTTTGTTCACTGCTAAGCTAAGCGCACACACTGCTGGCTGTCGCTTCATATTTACCACAGAGACATAAGAGTGGCATCAATCTTCTCATCTAACTCTCAGCAAGAAAGCAAATTAAGTTTATTTCCCAAAAGGCTGAGCTGTTCTTTTAGCTAATGCTCCAGTATAACCCTGTCACTTCAGTACCGATGAGGTTGGTTCCTCTCTCTCTGGTTGTGAGCAGGACCTTTGTTTCCTTCCCGTTCCTGACAGGTGTAGCCTGCGCCATAGCTGCCGTCCTTGTGGCTGCTTCTACCGCTACCTAAAGACCCATACAGACAAAAACAAAACAGGCAAAAAGAAGATTCAGGTGTGTGCTTGGAATAATTACAGTGCAAATGACATCCACAACTAACTGTTTACATCAATCACACCGGGCTGTCAGTGAAACAAGCTAATTAAAAACACAATTGCGTGCTTTATGTAAGATAACCGCTCCTCGAGTTCCTCTTTCACTATTAAAAACACATCCTCGTTCAGTTCCTTCCTTTAGAATCCTTGCGAGAACCTTTCTGGTTAAGATAAACCACCTCATACCAAATCCCATCAATTCTTGTTCTGCTAATAGGAAATATTCATACAAAATCGCAAGTTACATTCAGCTCACGAGCGGGAAGGAGCACGACCGGATAGACTACGGCGACACTCGGAGAGAGAGCCAATTAATCCTCTCCACACTCCATCATGTATGAGAATCTCAACGGCGGTAATGTCATGCACACATATTAGACAGAAACAATGTGTTACTGAAAGGTAATGATGGATATACTATACATCTGTTGTACTCGTTCTCGTGATACATTGCTGAAGGACTGATACAGTTTGACGCACAGGCAGGGAAGATAAAGATATCTGGAGAATAGAGATGTCGAGAGCAGAAATGAAGAGACCAGAGACCTGTTTGCGTAATTAGAACATTCAGAACATGTGTCTTGTAGCTCATTCATCACAGCCACGAGTAAATGGGAAACAATGTATGCCCGGGTACGCCTCGTGCTTTATCACGCTGTCTGTCAGTGAAGCGTTTCAGGTAAGACAGAAGATACTACCCCCATATACAGATAACATACCTCTGTGTAGGTTTTCAAAATACCAGGTATCTCGTAATACACGGTGACAGTCCCGGAGTCTCTGGCTACTGCTGCACCACTTTTAGGGTCCACCTCAAGAACGTTATTCGCTGATGAGCTCCAAGTACCATGACCGCCTGCAGAGAAAAAAGAAAAAGTACACTTTGCTGAACTAAAACTGTTTTGTGTAACAATTATGTGTAAGGTAAAAAAAAGGATCTCTGCCAAAAGAAGTACTATAATTCAAATGGACTTAAGATAAATAGGTACTTGATCCTGAAAGGAAATTCAATAAAATGCAGAGCCAGAAAGATGCTTCTAATTCCACTTTGATCACAGAGAATAAATAAAATGTAACGGCGTGAAGACGGTGGAAGAACACAAGAAGCACCAAGTCTAAGCCCTATGTTTTATTAACTTTTTTTTTAATGTGTTTCCTTTGTTCTGTCTGTACAAAGTTTTCTCATCACATTTCATACCACACAGTACATGTCTATGGTTAAAAAGGACATCTGAGTCTCTCACCATCCGGATTTATTAACTGGGCAGCGAAGCAGACCACATCCCCCACCACCAGTCTCTGGGCCTCCAGTGGGTGGATGGCATGCTCGACAGGCAGCGGAACGTAGTCCGCCACGCCCACGTTTCCGCTGTCCCACACTGCAAGAAGAGTGAGGCCCACGTTGATCGTCCTTACTGTGATCGTGTGGTTACCAGGCCCGATGCCCACCTGCACCAGGTCATCTCTGCAGGACAGAACAGAGGTTTAGGGTGACTAATGGATTTACTGTTATTTATTACAGGCTAACTTACCATAATCAATTTGTTTGACAATTTGCCTTTTTCCTTCACCTCTTTTATAATTGACTTTTTTTTTTATACACACAGTTAAGAAACTGCATGTTAATCTGAAACAAAATAATCACACTATAAAGGTCATAGATAAGTAATAATTGTGTATTTATTATTTCAAATAAAGCAATTTTTTACATATAAAAACGCACATTAGGAACACAAACAGCGTAAACATAATTTTTAAAAGTAACCCTGCATCAACTATATTCATTTCTAGTATTTGCAGGTGAATGTATTCCTCCATCGCAACTCGGTATGCAAACTATCTGGGGAAACAATCACAGGGAGTTTTGTACTGCTACTTTATTTGTCTGACTCAGACTGCTGGGGCCTCATAACAACTGAACTCGAGACTGTGGATTTTGTCCTCCCCATTACAATCAGTGAAATTGTGTTAGCGTACTCTCTGGTAAAAAGAGTAGGGACAATTACTGCAAACAAAAACCGGTTCAGTGTACATATGAGAATGGGAGTATTACTTTGATACAGGCTTGATATATTGTGAAAATGATCCCGTAATGTATTTCATTAACACAAGTCAAAAGGGGGTGATATGAATCTATTGTAACTGACATTCAAGATTTTAGGGTTAGGGATAAGGATAGATTTTTATTTCTTTCATTTTTGCTTGAGTTGTTCTGTTCTTGTTAATACTCTTGAGTATTGTCTTAGGGAGGCTGGAATCTTAAAATGTCATTGCCGATGATTACTTGAATGTAATTTGTTGTACACATGACAATAAATTCTATTAATCCTGAAACCCCCCACAGTCCTGTCATTCATCTACATTTGACTCTGTTCATTCCCTTGTTCTCGACTCTTCTGATCCTTTCATCCACGACAGATTCACCTGATCTGTCATTCCAGTAAAGTAATTTACAAACATAAATGAGACTTCCAGTTCCTTAGTTTTATCTGGCATTTTATTTCTTGCTACAATAGTTCTGTGTATTGCTTCATTATCACTTTTCCCCTGAAAAAACACTTGATTTTTGTCTCCATCTGCCCATTATAGTTTCTGGACAAATTGGGCCAAATGCTCCCCTCTCAGACGCCAGTAAAATCCAGCTCTAATCACAGACCAGCCCTCTTAGTCCCAAGACTATCTCTTCTTTACCACTCTGATTTTGATACTTTTCCCCTAAAATTGTCTGTCAGCACCTGGTGGACACGGTTACAGAATCAATTTATTGTGCAGACAGATGAGGGAGTCCCTCATTGGGGAAGCAGCAACGCTCCTCCCTGCCCAACACTCCTATTAATTTAGCTCACTCACTCAGGTGGAAACAACTCCATCTGAAATGAGGTTGAAGGAGCAGCCGAGTAAATTAATGTTTTGAACTCCACGCGCGGCCTGCCACCAAACCCTGCCATGACCTCAACTACTCCGGTCGCACTGTACAGATATTAATGCACACAGTCTGAGAAATAGAGAGAGGAATTATATGTTGGATCATAGCACTGGCTGAATATTGGATATATCTTGTGTGGATCAATGTCATAAAAATGCACCATGTTGTGTACGTTCATAAAAAAAAAAAGAAAAGAAAAAAAATCAATATTGAGTTTGCCATTTTTACATTATAACAATGTAGAGAGCGATGATGATAAATATGTTTCAAATAAAATATATTTACTGTTCAGCTGGTAGAGGGTGAGCGGTTTGCGGGCTGACATGACTTGTCTGGCAGAATTTGAAATACGGGGAGACATTAGGTCACGCAAGGCTGAGTGAGGTTGCACGAACGGACCACTCAGAGAGAGGCCTTGCTACTCTCTCTCTATATATAGCCCAGAACGGCAGGATAATAGCTTTTCAACCTTGGAGCGCTAAGCAAACTGCAAAACACACCCCCTTCCTCCCTCCTCCGCCTGTCTAGAAGTCATGTTTCACTCGTTGCGTCACACTGTTTATGAATGTATGAATTATGTCAGCAGATGACAGCAGCATCTGTAATATAATGAGAAGTATTAAAGAACGTGTAGGCTGTGGGTTTTACCTGTTTGTGGAAAACGTCAGGTGGGAGTTGGAGCTGTGCAGGGCCTCTCCAGTGCTGGCGTGGAAGTGGACGGTGAAGGTGAGCACTGTGCCCAGGGGGACGGCTTTCAGGCTCTCTTTGGTGTGCGTGTAGAGAGCTGGACTGGTGCTGAAGCGCACGTAGGACACAGGCACCACCTGAGAAAGGAAGGGAAGAACCAGTGTGGCACTCAGCAACTGCAGGGACAATGTCAGCTGTCATTTCAAGGGTCAGTACTGCTGTTCACGATGACAACGTGGTAATACATCTGAGCCTACTGCGAATTACGATTTAACGATACATCGGTTCATGGTTCAGAATAACAGATGACACTGTTCAATATACTGACAATATATTACAAAGATGTCAGATAAAAAAAAAACTATGACATCAGAATATCCCTTGTGTATTCTTGCTAAGACATAACATATAAAAAAACATCGTAGTTAACTTGCATCTTGTATTGTAGACTAGCGGGGAAAATGCAAACAGAAAATGGAATATAACAACTTTTTTGCCATGTCAGAGCCATTTCTTCTTCTAAAAAAACAAAGAAAAAACTAATTGAAAAATACAAAATTGCCTGGATTTGCAGCAGATGTAAATGTCACATATATTAAAACAAATTGCTTGACCTTATATTCTCCAAACATTTACTCTTTAGAAGCCTTTTTTTTAACACTGTCATATTTTCTAATCACAAACTTATATAGTAACTTCAGGCAGGAGGTCAATGAGATGGATTCGTTCATTCACGCTTTCTATGCGGTGGCTCTCGAGCTGACCTTCACAGCAAGGATGAGAGTTTGATTGACGCCAAAGGTCTCTTGCGAGGTGATCAGCAGAGAGGAGACGCCGGTGACAGAGCCGGAGAAGAGGAAGCCCTTATCATCCACTTGAGCGATAACAACCTGGTCAGGGCAATCCAGCATCCGGTAAGAGAGCGCACCCACACCATCCCTATAGGAAAGAAGGAAACACAATCGCATCGGGTTTATCTGTCTCCTCTGTCGTTTCGCATTGCGCAATGAAAGCTGTTGGAGAAATGCACACATTTGTCTATGCACGTCGCTTTTAGAATAGACAGAATAGAATAGAAAAAAAAAACAAAGCTGTGCAGCACTTGTAACTCACCTGTTAGTTTGGAGTTTGAGGGCTGAGTTCGGAGCCATCAGTAACTCGTCAGCCTTTACTTTGGGATTAAGCATTTGCAGCTCGTCATAGACCTTGATCAAAGCAAAACGTTGAAACTCCAATTATTAGGAGGGCTTTAATCATTCTTTGATGTTTCGGCACCAGTGACATGTCATAGTTTAATGCAGTTTGAAGCTGTGTGCATTCAGCTCGAACTAATCTGCGGTCTTATCACTTTACAGAAGTTAACAACTCCAGATATTCCGAAGCTCAGCAACTTGAGTGCTCCGCTGCTTTAAATGCCAGCTTTCTTTATTATGAAGAAGCAGCAGCAGGGGGATACTGCCACGATAAGCAAAATACTTCATAAAAGGGGTCTTTATAAAATATCTACATATGCAGTATTCATAATAATGGTGCTGAGGACAGACAGATGTCCCCACGTAGCCACAATGTTATACCTGGATCTGGATCTCATCTGTGAGCTCCTGCAGATTCCCAACTAGCTGCCCGGCCTCTGGGTGGGTAACTCTCAGCACCACCTTCAGCCCTGTCCGCCCTCTCGTTCTTCCAGTCACCCTCATGCCAAAGTTGTGCTCTGACTGGAGCTCCACGTTAGCCTGAAGGAGATGGACGCCATTATGAGTACGGCAAAAATAGAAGCAGCAAATCAAATAAAAAAAGGCAACAGTGAAGCAGGGGAGTGGGGAAAAGGGAGAGGCTGACAAGGAGGCAGAGACAAGGCAGATGCCGTGTTTTTTTTTTTTTAATCATACTGTAATGCAGGGACAACACATCTTAAGTCAATCTGATAAAAGGACCGAAGGGACAGGAGGCAGGAGCCAGAAATAGGAATGGTTCAGTGGGAGAGACCGCACAAGATAGCAAATGCAGGAGCATAAAAAGGCTACCTCGATGTGTCTTGAATGGACATCCAGAATGTCCCTCTTGGTGGTGGACCAGTGGAAGGTGAGCGAAGGTACAGCGTTGCCAAACGAGAAAGGTGTTTGACTATTGGTCACACCCATTACATATACAGGCATCTAGAAAAGGAAAGGAGATTAATAAAGGTGATATCTAGATGCTGGGTCATTTTATATTGGAGTTATCCACAATAATCATACCTGTGCTCCCGTCTTCATTCTTGTGATGGGTGCCCTGATTCGAATGGCTGTCAGTTGCACAACCTCAACTTCTACTTGATCCTGACAAAAAAAGTCAAATAAGCTTTACGCCTACAAAACCTAAGTGAGCCGTAAGTTAGCCCACATCATTGATAAACATTTACCTGAGAAACAACGACTAGCTTCCCAGTCTCGGCGTCAACAGCTTGGACCAGTCCAGTCACAGTGACATTACCGACAGTTATGCCCCTGACGTGGCCTATGCTATTAACAGAGGCCATCTTTTCGTTGGAAATGGAGAAAAGGATATTGGACTGAGGCTGAGGGCCACCTTCAGATGTGATCTATAAATGACAAGCAGGAATGAAAAGGGGAGGGGTGGTTTGAAAGGAATGAAACAGGAAAAGAGGAAAAATGAGTATCCTCTTACATGAGTGATCTTGACAACACTGACAGTTTAGTCAATAGCTTTCATAAACGCAAGGACTGATAATTTGCTGAAAGCTATTATCCATTGTGTATTAAACTACTCGAGATTAGAAAAATGGATCTCCAACACAAATAATGAGCAGTGCATGTGTATTACAGAGTTTAATGTTCAGCAATTAGGAGGCCTCTTGGATGGATAGTAAATGCTTTCTAATTAAAGCACGAGTTGAGGCAAATGAAAGGCTGAATGTTGCTGATGTAAACCGTGAGCAATTAGGCTAACGTCATCTTCCAGAGGAGTCCTGGCAGAGGACTCTTTTGGAAGATAAACCAAGGACCAGATGAACTCTTCTGGCAAGATAAAGTGAGGGCAGCTGCTTGCAGAAAGGGCTGCAGCATCAGTACCATACATACCTGCATCATTGCTCCAATTAACAGAGTCATCTTCCTTGGGATGAGTTTGAACGGTGGAAAAACCTAGAGGTAAACATTTTTGTTGCATTTCAGTTTTGTTACAACATGTGGCAACATTTGAATTTGTATTTTAGAAATTCACACAAAATTATACCTCAATTGGCTGAGGTGCAGATGAAATTTTCCTTCCATTCTTATCCACAACAACAGCTGACAGAGAGGTCTGACCAATAGTAACACCTTTCACCAGGAAAACAGCAGTATCAATTTCTGAGGACTCTGCTAAGGGTCTGCAAAAAAAAAGAAGACATTTAGAAATTTAGCCTATAAATTCTTACATCCTTGACCTAAACAACATGTTTCACATTACTTACCTTAGAGAGACTATTGCAGAAGCAGCCTTGAGTTTAAGATTCATGAAATGGAAATAGCTGGCTGGGAAGGGCTTCTTATTATCATCCAACACTCTAACATAAGCTCTTACAGATTTGCCAATCTCCACCTGTGATAAAGAGGAATGACATCCATCATTAGGGAAATAATCATTTTGGTTCACAGACAGGGCAAACCTAATGATGCTAACTAAAGACAGGCAGGCTTTGATGAAAACTGGAAAGGAAAATGCTGGAAGAAGACAACCATATGTAGCACTTAGACGTCATTAAGGCATTGCAGGAATGTGTGATGCTGATAATAAGGATCATCTAGTCAAGCAGTATGTGGGGCCATTTGAGGTGAGGGATTACTGGGCTGGGAACTGACCTTGTCAACCACCCTCACATAAACCTCCAGGATGTCAGAAACGTGCACTGTGGCCTTGGCAGGTGCTGGGAATGCCAGACAAAGGTCGTGAACCATCACCTTCACCGCGCCTGGATGGACGGGAGAAACCTGGACACACACAGTTCACATACACAAATCAAACCTGATGTTTTGATTGTCAAAAGTTTTGAGCCGTAACAGATTTTTTGGAAATTACACAGCAATTCTGTACTGGACTAATTCCCTTACAACCCAGATGTGCTCTCTTACCTGAACTGTTCCCTGGGCCTCTTGGAACACCACGTCCACTATCCCTTTAACGCTGGTATTGACAAAAAAATAACCAGAACCCTCTCGAAGGGCCAAGTTTGCCTGCAAAACACAAATAAAAAAACACCACAAAACAAAATAAAACCATTGCCATTTGACAGTGCTGAAAATGATGACAACACTAAAACAGTTATATATAGTGCGGGGCAATTCAGAAAACTGTCCCAAGTTCGCTGTCATTTTTTTTCCTGACAGCCAGCTGGTCTTGAACGGGACATCAAAGGCGACCTCTGACCACACTCGTCTTTAAAATCCTCTTACACAGGTCACTAGCTGTTATTTAACCCCCACACCTGCCAAACGCTTTCCCTATATCACAGGATTAGGGGAGGGAGGCCTGCTGAGGTTTCAGGTTTCCACTGTGTCTAGACTATTGATAATTCAAATTCCTTTAGTTCACTTGTGTGAAGAAATGTAATCTTTTTTTGCTTCACATGACAAAATAATATCTATTATTATGACATACAAATGCAGTTTTAATTTTAGAGAGGTAACTAAAGAGATAGTGCAGTGATATATAAGTGAGGCTACAATCCGTCCCTTACCCGGACATCTGGGTGGTTGTATATGGTCACTGTGTCAGGAGAGATCTTCACATCTTCAACCAGCAGGAGCTCAAGAGTCGCTGAGACAGGGGTCAAGGTGTCGTGCTGCCCAAAAAAAGAATTAGATTATGTTATTGTTGCTAATACTGCACAAACACACAATATGTATGCTGGTCATGGCAGATTATGAGGCAGGTAGATGTATAAATAAAGACAGGAAGT
This sequence comes from Amniataba percoides, assembly GCA_037176925.1. NCBI lineage: Eukaryota > Metazoa > Chordata > Actinopteri > Centrarchiformes > Terapontidae > Amniataba > Amniataba percoides. The sequence continues at coordinate 15,187,744 of JBAJHX010000041.1, forward strand.
TGAGGGTGGAACAGATCAAAAGAACAATAGAAAAAGCTTAACTGTTATGTGTACAGTACATGCAAGGTGCAAGTATAGTTATAAAAGTTATAAAACGGCAACAGTCATAAAAAGAATAACCTGCACATTGAATCACTGAACAACAATATTACCATTGATACAACAAAACAACACTGTATTCATATTTTAAATTATGCTCGCTTCTTCTGCTTTTTAAGAGGAAGTGAAAAACTTTTGTCTTCACTTACCGGACTGGGAACTTTGGCTGCTGTGAGGTGTGAAACCTGGTAACCCAGAGCTGTCACAGTGATGGCAGCGAGGCCTGTCTGATGATGCACAAGAACCGTCTGACGTCCTGCCGCAAAAACAAACCCAAAACTGAAACAAAACAGTAATTATACCAACACCAGTCCAAACTGTTTGTCATTGCTAATCTACAGAAACAGACCGGAGGAAAAACACAATGAAAATGCATTCCCAGTGATAGGTGAATGGATAATTCCCTGTCTGCCTCTGCTGTCTCAGAATTAAATCCCCCCAGAGCTTCCTCTCCTTCTTTTACTTCATTACTTTCCAAACGTCCAAACAAAAGAGTAAAGTTAAGCCGACAACCCACTCTTTCTGAAAAACAAAAGAAAAACAGAAGCTGAATGGAAAGGTTTCAGGCAAGTCACAATGTTTTACCGTGAAGTTTCATCTGTTTGTTGCCATCCTCGAGCAGCAGCAGCTCCATGGGCAGAGTGGGTTCAATACTGGCCACCGATACCTTGGTTGATTCCCACAGTATGCTCAGAGAGCTGAAGTTGTCAAACTTCCTTCCTTGTTGATCAAAAGCCATCAAGTCCAAAATGGGGTTACGGTAATTTGAAACAGGTACCTACGAAAGGATATTTTTGATCAATTCATTTTGCAAACATTATGTGATATGTATTTGCCAGCATTATCGGCTAAAGATACCTTTTGATACATTTTAAAGGAGGTACGAGGAGTTAAAATTTTACTCATTTTGTTGAACACCTGTCACTTTTAAAACAGCCGCAACTAAACTGAATGTCTCCTTTCAGAACAAAATTATATAAAATGACATTTCAGCTGAACAGTCAGAGGAAAAAAAGGTAAATAATGTATTTGTATATGTATTGTATATTTATGCAGTACTAAAAAGTAAATGAAGGCAGCTAAGCAATGCAGGGAAAAGCTTGGTGAACTTGAGAAGGGATCACATACATACCACTTGTTTGTTCTGCTGCAGCAGTGGGCAGGTCAGGTCCAGCTGTGGGCTGGTATAGACTGGGAGCAGAGTGAAACGGGATGGAGGAGCACATACAAACTTGACCACTGCTGGCTCCACGGCAGGGTAAGGATTGGTCACACTGGGCTTGTTTCCCACCATCACCTCCAGCACCTGAAGAATCGGTTGAGATAATTGCAGAAATACTCCAGATGCATTTCTGTAACTATTCTGGGCCATCACAGTATTACAGCGAGGAAGCTCTCAAATACAAAGTGCTATATAATGACTACAGGTAGATTATACAGCCAGGACTTTGAGATTTATTCTCACGGTACAAGAAAAATGTTAATAAATCAACATCTCTAAATATAAATTTGGCTAAATGAATGGTAATGAGAAACAAAACTATTTCAGTGGATCTCACCTGCTCTCCCAGGGTCTTGCATGTTGCTCTGAGCCAGTGCTGGTTGTAGCTGTGAGATGAGGGATTGGTAAGAGTAAGGCTCACGCTGCCCTCATCCTCAGCTCTCAAGTTGCAGAAGAACTTGGATGGCTCCAAAACCCAAGGTCGGGGCCCGCCCTCAAACAGCATGTCTTTAGATGATCCCAAAGTCACCACAGCGACGGACACAGGGTCAATTGCCTGCCAAATAACATAATTTTATCATAGATATAGACAGGAAAGCACAAATTTGTGTAGGCACAGCAGGGTGTCTGTCACCAGATTTGAGGGGCCAAAATATATTAACACAGAAAGTAGGTCTGTAAAATATAATGGAGGTGCATTCTAAAGAAAGACATCTCAATAACAATTACTTAAGCATAGCCATTCTGGTATAAGAGGAACTTGACTGGGGAAATGTTAAGATGAAATGCACAGTATTTCACAGCAAACAAACAAAATTGGGTCAACCTTTAGCTGCCAGGGAAAGTGAAGAAATGTGACAAAACTGTCTTCAGTATTCAATATTTTGAAGAAAACTCCTCCGTACACAAAAACGATGCATCAAACAACATGTTACATCACTGATGGTCTGAATGTGACATGCAAGAAAACCACAGCTATCTGTGGTTCAGGAGAGACAAAATGACAGGGGATATGGTCACCTCATCATAATACTTGTCATACTTTTAGATTAAGTACTCTACCACAGTGGTACTAGAAACCAGGCGTAGAAAACAAATCAGTGCAGCAAGTATATAATGCATAATTAAAATGCACAGAGGAGGAGAGAATCTGAACACTCGCTGATCATTGCATTTCTGCCGTGATTGTAAAAAGAAACTGTGCGTATGAATGTGCATGTGTTTGCGTGAATGAGTGAGTTTCCATAGAAAACTAAACCTAATTGGTGCTTTGTGGTAGGTTGAAAGAATAAATGCAAATCACAACAAAGACTTCAGTTAAAGTTCAAGAGTATTACATCCTGCAGAAATGTGTGACTGGTTAAATAAACACCCAAAACGTTCCCACAAGGATATTAATGCTGAAGGCCAAGAGGAATATCTACTAAGAAGGCAAAATGATATGTTTCAATGTTCACAATGGGCAAGATGCTAGAAGGATGCAACGTTTGGACTCACTCTGAGAGGAAGATAGGCGGCAATGGTGATCTTGGCACTGAGATGAACGTTGCCATGGGTGTAGCTGACAGTCAGCACGGTGTACCCAGGAGCCAGGGCCTTGGCCTTCACCCCACTGCAGTGGTCTTGGCCTGGAGCCAGCCTCTCTGGATCAGCACAAAGAGGGTTGGAGGGAGTAAGAGCGAAAGCAATATGACAATGTACAAATAACCACAATCGTTCGCACAGGTGTGCTCATTTATCTTCTTATCTCAAACCACACTGGAGTACAGAGAGGTCTTATTACATGCCCCAACCCACTCATCTGATTAATAATGGACGATTCCAAAATGAAAAACAGTAGATCTTGCTAACAAAGGAACTTTCAAAGAGACAAATGTTGTAATGAATCTAGAAGCCATAAAAAACTGAAAATGTTTCACTGTTATAGAAAACTGCTCATAATGTTTGTCGAGCACAGGTCACTACCAGCGTATCGCTTTGAATGTACTTGGTTGGTGGACTAATGTAGGTTTGCTTCTCCAGAAGATTTTTTATTATTATTTTGGTAATCATTATTTCTTTACTTCGTCTTCCATAATGTGAAACTGCAGTTGAAGGTGTGAATTGATTAAAAAGTTTCATGCCCTAGTGCTTTGAAGGGAAATTATACAGTGAAGCGAGAAGTTATCGTTTCACTTTTTATTACAGCTGTTACTGCAACGACCTCAATGAACACAAGGGGTGCCCCTACTGGAATGGACACAGCTTTTTCAGTAAATAGACCACACATTTTCATCGAAGAAAGTGAGCAACATAATCACCCAATCTTCACCCAAGCCCCACATCCACATTCACTCCAGCATTGCTACATAAATCATTCCCACAATACACTTTTATGGCTGCCTCTGGTTCTACTGGCCATTCACTGTCCAAGAGCTGTGATCAGTCATAGCACAAATTGATTAACACTAAACAGAGCGATCAATGAATCAGTCCCCTGAATGATCATCCACTGGTTAGTGACATTAACTCAATGCCACCTGGAGTACATGAGTGAAATCACCACAATATGTGATGGCAGTGAACCAGTGGCTCCATAACAAGATGTTCTTTTCCATATATTTTATTTTTTTAGTTACATCACAGCATGAGCCAGTCAGATCCTCCGTACTCACCGTCTAGTAGTTGGAAGACGCCGTGATTCTCCTCCTCAACCTGCAGGTCGAAGTGAGAGCAGTCGCTCAACATGACCCGCTCTTTCTCCACCTCCTCCAGCAGGCCAAAAATCCTGAGGGGCAAATCCAGAACCAGGCCCACCCTGGCCTCTACTGGACAGGGAGCAAAGTCCATGGCCACAGGCTCAACAACATACACCTGAGGGGAGATGGGTTCAAAGAGGCATAAAACAGTGTTAGAATGAGAGCTGGGAATTGTTGTTAAAGCAGATTTAAGCTATAAGGCTGCAAGGCACTTTCATGGTTACACAATTAAATTAGATAATAAGATTATGTAAGATAAGATTATTTGTCACAGTTTGTATGTTTTAAAGCACTGCTGGGTTTCATATCTCTTGAATGGCCTCCCCAAATATATAAGAAATACTTAACACTGAAAATATTTTAGCTCATAAAGATGTACAGTATATTTAGTTTTAAAATACATGTAAAAACCTTATGATGTCAAACAAGTGAATGCTTATTAGGAAGTACTTAAGCAGTAGTTTTGGGAACAACAATAAGGAGCACATTGTCCATATCTTACCACATGCTCTTTGGTGGCAAGGAGAAGAATTTTAAAAGCCTCTTTCAGAAACACCTACACTGTTTGCAAATCTTAAACCACAGGCACGCGAAAAAACCCCCACAACCTTCTGTAGGTGGTGAGTTTAGTAAGATTTGATTGACGGTAGCCTGGCAACATGAGTTTCACAAATGTCATCACATTTTTGATCACATATTGAGAGCTGCTGATTGGTGCATGGGAGTATGTGACATCATCTTTACCAACTGAAACCCGCTCACATTCAGCCAGCGAGAAGAGCACAGAAAGAAAAACGGCACAGACAAAACTTTCAGGTGACATAAAAGGTCCTGGAAAAAATAGCTAATTTCTCATATCTAGAAGTTGATTAAACAGGTTTTCATGGCTTAAAAAAGTAAAGAAACAGGGTCCACAAAATCTGATTAAAACTTAATTAAAATATAGTTTTAGCCAAAATAAGTCTTAATCTCCTTGAAACCTTGGACCTCTCTTTGTGATGTTTGAACGTGTACACTTCATTATTTATGAGGCGATTTTGTAAATCTTATCTGCAGCACCTTCACTTTCAAAAATGAAGTTCAGGAAATTACAGTATTTTACAAACAACTGACAGTCATAATGACAATAAAACTGATATAATTAGTACTCAAGGTAATCAGGATTATCCTTTGTGCCATCACTCTTATATCAATATTAACAGCACAGTCAGGGCGACTGTGTCCAAGGTCCACTTACTTTCATCTGGCCAAAGTGTAGTGAGTTGCGTAGATCATGAGCATAAACTACACTGACACCAATGTCACTGACTGTTGTCATCACTCCTTTCACGGTCACTGTGGCGACAGCTGTATTGGAGGAAGACCAGCTGAAATTTCCACTCCCTCCTGTTGCCTGTCACAAGAACCGGAGAACAGGATTCATCATAAGCACCAAAATGACGCCTCTCAGCGGGGAAATGACAAATAAACATTCGTTCATAGTTTTATGCTGGAGATTTAAGGATGAATAAGAGTGATTTTTACAAACACACATGCAAAAAGGGGTTCTGTGCTTGACACAGCTGGCCTGTGACACATTAAAATCCATTCAAGTTCGTTTGCATTCTGAAGAGGAATAATTACCTTTATTGTGTACTGATAAGCTCCAACCTTGGGCTGCCACGGAAATGTGAGAATACTGGGACTGAGAACTATAGGATTATAGATTTCTACATCCTGTTCATTGTGGACTGGGTTGGCGAGTGCATGGACCTTTCCAGTCTGAAACAGAACAGAGGCCACAGGAAATGATCAAGCTCTCTCTACTGAAGTGGAGGAAAGTCAGAGGGTTAATACTATGATGATGCTCTGGTGGACATTCAGAACTACAAAGGTCACGGTTGCTATTAAACTCACTTCATCCACGACGGCACTCAGGGTAGCGTCAATGAGAGTCAGGCCTTCGCTGAGCGCTTTGACATGATGGTATGATCCATTCACAGAGGACTCCCGGAGTTCAAAGTACTCCGCGGGGAAAACGGCGCCAATACGGACATTCTGCAAATCAAAATGAATCACACGCAGATCTTTACGCCTCAAGATAGAAGCCTGGCTTCAAAGTTTTACGGACTCTGAGGTCATTTTCTAATGTTGCGTGTCAAGATTTTGATTTATTCATTCTTCAGCGGTGACCGTTGTCTCATCACTGGTTTGAAATATTGGCTACTAAAACCCATAGGCCAGTGAAGACAGGCACAACAAATGCCTCTTCTCTAATGCCTCTCAGATGTGTTTCAGGCTGCATCTGATTAAAGATGACCAATCCCTTTTTTCTTTTTTAAGTTTTCCATTACACATGAACTAGGAAAATCCTGTTCAAATTATTGGAATGCAGTGCCGTTATCAGCACTAATAAAAACAAGCAAGCAAAACTGAGCAAATGAAATAAATATTTGAAAGAAAAACAAGCAGGAAAGACCGTTTAGGCTGTTTATATAACTACAGCAGAGGTCGTGGTCTTTACTGATGACAAAATGTGAAATATTTGATTTTATCAGTTACGTAAAGCTGATCACAGAGTGTGTCCAGAATTTATTGTAGAGGAAAACTCATTCGGCTTGCACGATTAATATCACATTCCACAGCGATAGATAGCGTTCACACAGATAAGCTATTAAATCATTTAAAACATAAACATAATGATTTTACTGAACCGTACTTACATCAGAGAGGTAGATTTTGTTTCCGGATTTATCAAATACTTCAATGGTGATATCATATTCTCTGCCCGTTTCGAGAACCCAGCTGTCTCCAGGATGAATTTTAAAAGCTAAACAAATTACAGAGAAAACAGGTTATCTGCACCTTGTAGGCTGTGACATGTTTCTCATTATGTTTTCAATGGAAAGAGAGAGAAACTGACCTAGGTAGCCTGGTTCAACCACATACAGAGTGCTGTTAGGCAGGCGGGACACTCCTTGCATTCGAAGGCCTACGTGGATGCTACTAAGGAACATAACTCACGGCATAGTCATTGTCAGTGACAGCTCTAAACTAATCTTGGTATTAAAAAAAATTGCTTTATCACTGCAGTCAACACAATATCCCTGATCATCAGAGGACGTTAAAGAAAAGTGCATGACATTAAAGCCTTATAATAACCCCCCACAGAGTTCAAGCATGATCGTTGGAAGGATACTCTTATGATCCAGCACCACGTTGATGTGCCCCAGTTGGATGGCTGTAACTTTGGAGGTGCTTTGATCCAGACTGGCCACAGCGACGTCTGGGTACCCATTAGGGCCGACCACACTGTTCTGAAGGTGCAGTTCATACTGGTCACAGGGCATAGAGAGCTCTGGATGGACACAGTACAAATACAATTTAACGTGAGAGCTAGCATTCAGGGCCTAAACAGATTGAAATAGTAAAAAAAAAAAAAAAAAAAAGAAAAAATGGCTGCTTCTCTCATCTGAAATGAATATTTTAGTTATCAAAGTGATGCTTGAACATAATGAGGTGTGAGATTGCTAAATGCAGCTTCAGAAATAGTACAGTAGCTTTATGAAAAAAATGAATATTGTACTTCACACCACAGAACCAGACCTGTGATTGTGCCTTGTCTTATCTTCAGCACTTTGTATCGGATGGCAGTTCCCGCCATCAAGTAGACGTCGTGTGCGGGACTCAGCAGGATGTTCTCTAAAATCAGCAGCCTCACCTCAGCTGCACCCACATCCTGTAAGAGAGTTACCATAGTAACAGAGCAACAAAGCTTCAGCTTCCCGCCTTAACAAACTAGAATAAACTGGTTGCAGTGTTCAAAAATGAGGATGCAAATCAAACCAATCAGAACTGAACTGATTGTGGCTATTTCAGTATTTCTGAAAATATCTAACTCTTCCTCTTTGTCAGATAATGTCAGTTGTTGTCAGTTTATATGGGTAAGTCCACTAAAGGGTTAGATTAATAACAAGAAATGCAGGCTCAAGACAAATACAATTTAATTATCCCTGCTGCTACAATATAATTTATAAGGCAGGAAGGAGCCATTACTATTATGTAATATTATGTTATTTCTATGCGCTATCACTGAGAGGGCACATTTTAACCAGAATGTGTTCTTCTCCTCTGCTTTGCCTTTTCCATCATAAATAGACCAGGCAGTTTATGACTGTAACAATAAAGTGTATTCAACTTTGTGCTGGTGTCAACGGCTGAGAAATGTATCTTTTGTGCAGTTTCGCAGCTTACCTTATACAATGGTTCTTGTATTTTGGCCTTCAACTTGGCATGTCCTGTTTTCAGTCCTGACACCAAGATAATATCGCCCTGTTTCCCCACACGCTCCATTTCAGATATGTATGCAGGGGGTGTGTATGTGGACTCGGAGAATTTAAGTACCCTTGAGGAGAGAAAAGAGATTAGAAAATACATTTGTGACTCAACTCAGGATGACCGCTTGCATCTGACCTCAAGACTGAATCATATTAAACAGAAGACTCAAAAACTAAAGGAGCAGTATGTAGGATTTAGGCGGGACTTGTTGACAGCAATAGAAAATTCATAATTATTTTTTATTAGTGTATGATCACATGAAAACAAGAATCATTATGTTTTCCTTAATTTAGAATGAGTCATTTTTATCTACACAGGAAGCAGGTCATCTTCAACAGAGCCCACCTTGTTTCTACAGTAAACCAGATCAGACAAACCAAACATTGGCTCTAAAAAGGATTCTGCATTTTTACTTTCAAGGGGCAGCCACTGTATGTTCTCCTGTAAAGGAAGGGGTACTCAGTAGGTTGCAATCTGCAACCTCACCACTAGATGCCACTGAATCCCTCACACTGGTCCTTCAAGTTTTAATAACACACTACATTTGCGAAACAACAGGATCATTGTATATTTCATGGTTTATGGTTAGGCTAGCATATCAATGTAGGTTTGCTATCAGATTCTCTAAGAATTAAACAAAAAACAAGACTGCTACAAGACTTCTGACTGGAGTGTAAATGGAGTATTGACACACAGAAGCTTACCGTAATGAATTGTAAGAGTCTGAGAATCCATTCACATCTACATCTTTCACTAAGGTCCAGTCAAACACAAGACCTGAAAGAGTGCTGAAGGTGTTTCCTACATAAAAACATAAACAAAGAAGAAAAAAGAAGAAAAAAATCCATAAACATACATATTTCTGTAAGTTACACATATGAGAATATTTTGAAGGCCCCCTCAGCGTCTGTTTTAAAGGCTGGTACTTCGATGTTTAATGGACGTTGAGCACAATGTTCTGAAAGCTCCTGGCAGTGGAATTACTTAAACCAAAACCAATAGGCATTTCATTACAGGATACTTGCCGTCCGTTTGCAATCTACTCTATCTGCGGAATCTAAAATGCACTTTTAAACCAAAGCAAAGAAAAACAAAACACCAGGCCCTAGAGCCATCATCAGGAAGAATCAGGTTGTAGCTACAGCTCATTAAACTAAGTGTGTCTGCCCTAAATGGAACCAGTCGAACAGAACAAACAGCCACCTCACAGTAGCAGCCTGAGGAGAAAGAAATCGCTGCCTGGAGCCAGCTCCGTCATTACTCTGTGAAGTCTTCAGAGCGGCAAATCAACAATCCGGCATGGACATGGAAAACGGAGTAATAACACAAGTACTGATGTAAATTATACTCAATAGCCTTTAAGAGATAATTAATTTGGTAATTAAATCAGTATCACCAGTAGTCTATAATGTTAATCCTGTGATAAGCCACTTTGTCACCTTCGGAGTCCAGTGCATGAATTTTCAGTGCGAGTGGAGAATCCTCAAGATGTAGTTCTCTGGTTGTCGACACAATCTGGATCTCGCTGATGATGTCGACAATAGCGTCACAACGCAGCACCTGTCCTGTAACTGCAGAGAGGAGACAGATCATGATATACACAGTACATAAAATATAGTATTACAATACTGCACCTTCACCAAACAAGGAAAAGCCCAAGAAAAGAATTTGCTGTTTTAAAGGATGAGTAATTTTAAAAGATATTCTTTTTTTTAGACACAAGGAAAAAAATCTACCAACTGACTAAAAAACATACTTAATCATATGTATGGAAATGACAGTGGAGAGAGGTAGTTTTAATGCATCTGGTCTTCTGGTCTGCTATCCTGGTTATTGCATGAGCAACAGAGTATATCAGATTTTGTTTTGGTAAAACTAAAACAGATGGAGCAAGTTTAACTACATTCATTCAGTAACTGGTCCGAACAGAAAGTCTTACTTTAGTTGAGGGTTTTCTTTGTTTTGTTTAAAAGAAACAATGGAGGTCTATGTGTTAGAGCCAGTGTGTCTGATTTTCTGATTACAAAGCATATGGTCACAACTGCCAGTCACCCATGACCAGCCAACACTGCTGCAGGCAACAGATGACATACAGCATTTCACAACAGCAAAGGAAGGAAGAATGAAAAAAAGTGTTATGCAACAGAATTTCTAGATAACTAGCATTTTACACGGACACCATTTTAATAGCTTACAGCAGATGTTTCAGAGTTTCAATCTTTGTGGGAGATTTTTGAGATACACAGTTGGAATAAAATACAGATATCACACTGCATCCTGCTATTCTCACATTGAAACATGTCGTTATGTTTCCTTTGGTATTCTTTGATAGTGTCCCAACATAAATCTATGCAATACCAGAAAAATGATGAATAAATGAGAACTTTTAACTGGCCAGGTGTATGTGATGCTGCTAAAAATGCTTCCTCATTCTTTCATGGCAGCATAATATGAAATATGAATTTACTGTCTTATATATTACTGATTTTTCTTAATATGCGGATGTTTACTCATTCAAATTATAAGACATTAAGAAGATGATACTGCATAGAGAACAAGAGTAAGAGCGTGTGCAGGTGTTAGCACACCATAATGATAAATCCCAGAGCAATTTGTGGTTGTGACTGTTAGCTCAGACTGTAATAAAATAATAAAGTGTCTTTTATTGATACTGATAAGAGCAATATGAGCAACCAAAACCAAAAGCTGAATCAATAACTGCTGGTCTGCTTGAGCCAGATCCCCCATCTGTGTATTTGCACACATGGCTGTGACCGAGGAGAATAAGTTCAAGGGCTGTTTTTCATGTTGCAGTAACCTTATAAAGTTCATCATACTGTAAATAGTTTTCAGAAGTAATTGTCATGCTGGTGGTATCTGCTCCTGAAGGCGGCCCTTTTAGTTGCAGTCGCAGCGAAACAAAAGTAGAAGACCCAAACCATGAAATAATGTGCCAGGACAACACAACCGAGTGCCTCACAGTTGAACCTTGCATCTTCTGGCCTGTAAACACTTATGTCCTTTTCTAAGCAACAGAGGGAAAACTTGGTGCACACAGGGGCTGTTTTGTGTTTATCACTGAAAGAGTTAAACAGCATCCACACGCTTACCGACATCCTCGGCCAGAATGATGCTGGTCAGCCTGGAGGGCTGCGTGGAGAGAGCCTGGAGGACGGCTTTCCGGGAGCATCCTCTGCTGCTGTCCTCGTCCACGGCCTGGATGCTCGCCACCTCCGGTCTGGTGGAGGACCTGCAAGAACATGATCAGGAAAAAAAAAAAAAACACACACACACACACACACACACACACACACACACACACACACACAAAACAGATCAGTGGAGCAGCATTATAGTCGCTCATTTAACACAAACTTGACCTTGTTTTCACTGGACAGAGTTTAAAGGTGGACTAATATCTTCATTCTTGGGAGCTGCAGCTTTACTGTGAGCACGGAGGGATTAAAGGTCAACAAAGGACACGCAGAAATGCATTTTAACTTGAAGGGGTCTTCACATACACACACCATGTGTACAGTATATTTGGCCATGTGGCCTCACTTGCCCCATGTAATATGACACCCACGGGATTTTACTACTCACCATCTGTAGCACCCTTCTGTAGTTTCCAATATGAAGTAAATCTTTGTACTTCTAGCGAGCGGCAGCAACACTTTGGGTATATTTAGTTTGGCGGTAGCGTTGACTTGAATGACGCTGATTAATAACACTAACACTGCTAACTTTGAGGGCACCATTTCCGCTTCAGGAATAACGGAGGTCCGTTGGCAGGGAAACAAACGGTCGGATGAATGAAAGTCGAGTTTACGCACTAGCTAAACTTCCTCCGTCCCATTAAGTGAGCAGTCTGTGAAGCGGTTTGGGAGCTGAGGCTGCGAGGCGGACGTCGGGGCGAGCTAACATCGCTGCTGGAGAGGTTTCTCAACTCAGACACACGCTGTCTTCCTGCCCGGTTTCACTTTGTGTCAGTAGTTAACGGACAGCAGACACATGAGGATAACAGGCACAATGTCCCCCAGCCCTCTCATTCAGCTCCCTTTTTATCCCCGAAAACAAACAGCGGCTATGAATACAGATTTCACAGTTTTATATCAATGTGTAAAGTTAGCAAACGGAAGCTTAATATGCGCATATTTCGTACAAATACCCGCCATTAGCAATAATTGGACTTCCAGTGTGCATGCCGGGAGTGAGGATACGTCACTGAGCAGGGGTGATGACGCGGTTTCTTAAAGGTACAGTTTGTTTTTTGTGCACGCTGGAATAAATTGTGTCACTTCGCAATGCAAATTACAAAGAAGTCCAGTAAAGTAAAGAAGGCAGACAGCTTCCAGGCCCTTTTTTTGACTGTGGTGGGCCATGTGATGCACTGACTTAAGCACGGGTGGTGAAGTATGTGCACACACTCACACACACACGCTTGTTGTAATACCATACAATTTAGCATGTATGTCCCAGCACTCATATATATTATATAAGTATATATATTCCAATGTTAGAAATTCAATTTACACAACACAACAGAGGCCATAAAAATGTAATATAAAGATACAGGAACAGCATAAAGTACCAACTAGATCTAAGTAAACAAGGTTGTCTAGACAAAATTCTGCATTGACACAGAAGCCCAGGATCCATATGTAAATTACAACCATCCTTGACATTAAAATGTTGTTTCCCTGTTCTTGTGTAGACTTGAAAGCACATATATAAAATGTTTAAATATTTTCAAAGTAAGTCTGGTTTCCTCGGCTGACAACCAATTAGAAGAGAGGTCAAATAACCAAGATAGTTTATAATAACAGGGAGAAACCTGTTGTGGTCATTCAGGTTTTGGGGTGGCCCAGCCCCCCAGTTACGGCCCTGCTTAGTGCATTGCTGCCTCCCAGTTTTTATGACTAAATTGTACTCATAAAAGAAAGTCTAGTTTACTTCTCAAACAGTTTGTTTGAACTAAAGTCCCCCCTTTGACATGAAAGATAACAAGTTGAATGAAGGATATTGGAATAGCACCAGTAGCAGGCAGATTTCAGGAGTGGCCTGTGCCACTTCAGGGCACTTGCCCCTTTGTTCACCGTGTTTTGTTCATAGTCATTTAATTGATCTAAAAATTTGTATATTAATATTTACCAGTAAAAGTACTAAATCAACTAATATTGCATTACAAAAGTTAATCTTCAGGCCATGTTGTCTCATTTGTGTGCCAGTGTATTATAATTGCACTGAATGTTAACTAGTAATATTTTGAATTATTTAAGATAATATTGTACACATTTCTCAATAAATAGGTTCAGTTTGTTTACATGAAGATGACAGGATATGTACACAAAGTCACTGTGATTCTCATCCCCAGATATTGTCAAGCAGCATCTACGTCCCCTTTTTGCACACCTAGCTCAGCTATTTCAAATGTCATTTACTGCTCTGTTGAAACAATGCCACTGACTTACTAGTTTATAGATACACATATACAGTCTAATCCAACCCCAGTGCCCTTAAATCCCATCTATCTGAAAGCTTAATGTGCAGTTTTTATAGACACTGTGCCAGAGAGGTGTACATCAATCACTGGTTTGGACTGTAGTAGGCTCTAGTAGTGATGTTGTGTTGTATATTGAGAGTTATTTCCAATATTTTGTTCCTCTCATGTTCTGTATGTACAGGTGGATAAAACCTTAAATACTGTGATGCAATCCAGAATACATCGCCATTAAAGAAATTAGCATGAAGTTGCACTCACTGGACTGGCTGTGATGAATTGTAAGTGTTTGACTAATCCTTGACACTCCGCCAATACATCTACCTGCCCATGGACTCTTGCCATGTAAGATAGATTAAGGCCATTAGAACACAGCTCAAATATTAGCCTGCTATATGACAAAATGATAAAAGAAATGCCTGCTCTCCTTGGCGAATGTATTGGATTTTCAGAGCATTTAGATATGTGATTGATTTTGTAATAACTTATGTCAAGCCATGAATTAATCTGAAAAGCCAGACAAGGTAGTCATCATAAACGTCTGGCTGTCAGTCATTCTCGTGTTGCGCCTTTTGGATGCACCCAAAGTTTGGCTGTCTGTCTGTCTTCAGCCTTCAGTCAAGAACATGCAGTGCATGACTTTTCACCTCTAGATGTCACTGACAGCTCCCTGTATGTTATTCTCACTAATGAGCTATGAGTAAGGGACAAGTTCATTATAGCATATATGGGTAAAAAAAAGGAAATTTAATTAATTTCAACAAATACCATAGAGCCATAAAGAGCAGCAGTCAAGAATACTATGGGTGGAAATGAACAAGATGGCAGCATGTTTGGTAAGGCTGTGCACAAATCATGAGCAAATCTGTAAGAACATCTAAAACTCTCATTTTCCTTTCATTTATTTGTGCATGAGATCATTTTCTGGCAGTGAAACTTATCCCGAGATGAACCTGAAATGAAACAAAATGTTAATTATACAGTCTCAGTTCAATTGGCTGCATTATTAGTGATCTATCCTCTTATCCGCTTTGAAGTTATTACAGTAGCGCTGCCCCCGGTTTGTGCCTCTAGATTGCTAGACACAGAGAGATGCACGGCTTGATTAGAAAATACACTCTGGTTCTGAAGTGTTTAACATAATGCTGCTTTGTGCCAAAGGTGACATATTGTTCGAGTCAGAGTGCATTAGCAATGATGGTGCTGTGTTCCAATGAGCTGGCTATAATGAAGACCATCTAGTTGTAACTGCAGTAATAAACACATTTAATATACTGTCTGTTATATTAACAGTACATAGGTAATGTGGTCCAAAGAGATGGATGGTTCAAGTTTGTTTGACTATTTCAAGCTATTTTGGTTTGAAATAAAATGTGTAGCATGCCTTCCTTTGGCACTTGAGAATGAAACCTGAGAAGACAGAACACGTTTAATCTATTTTGACACAGCCGCTCTGTGTGGTCTTCAGCCCAACATTTAGTTTCATCTTTGTACCTTATCTACTGGCGGTGCGAGCACAATTGATGTTAGCAGTGAATGATGTCATGTCTGATGAGAACATGGAAAACAATACCTGAATGTCACGCTTTCTGTCCGTAGCTCTTCAAATGGAGGCTCATGTCTAGACAACACAAAGTGCAGAACCAGACCAAACTCATTTCAAGGGAAAAGTGTTTGTCATGTGGAGTTGTTTCTGAGACTTGGATAGATTGTTCTGTGATTTTCTCAGTCTAAAATCTGGCAGAGTTAGAGCTCAGCAATCGTTTAGCACATCCAATAAAAAAGGGGAAGTTCTGAAATGTCTAGAGATAGTTTTTCTTTAAATTGTCTGACTCTGACTTGTTCCTGTGTTTTTTGTGAGTGAAACAGTCATAACCTTTAAAAGTTACTGAAAAGTAGGACTTTCATTTCTCAATGTGCATATAATGGCTACCGACCTCTATATTGGGCACTTCTGCAGCACTATATACCACACCTGAAAACATCAAAGCATTTCCCTTGGCTATTAAACAAAAAAAGTTGCAGCAGCGCCACACGCACATAAAACATTTTCCACTGTCACAAATGGCTGAAGCTGCTTTGCAATACCGTCTACTGTCTCCTCATCTGGCATGCATCAGTAGTCACATCCTTCCCGGTGTGTAGTCGGGCGCTTTTCTTAGTCACCATGCTTGGCTTGGTCTAAACAAGTGGGTGCAGAAGGCCATAGCACTTACTTAAACGCTTACTCAATGGCAATGTTCTCAACCGGTGGCTCAGCTTTCGTCAGAAATGTAATAGGCTTTTGGAAGGGTCACTGCTTCAAATAGTTTGGGAAGTACGTAGCTTAAAGGTCCCCTGGGTGTGAGGTATAGTTAAAACTGCTGTAGGTAGGCACAATAAAAGGTGTTACTATCTAGTGAAATCAGCTTTTGCCTCTGGGAGCTATCTTGTGTGTTCCAAGTAAAAAAAAAAGACAAGAAGGTGGGCTGAGCTCAAGTGATTACCGTGGTGCAACTCTCTGTGTCTGATGTCCACAGGGTCTTGACTCGGCACTTTCCTCAGCAATCCGGTGAACTTTATTTTGGGTGATGTTTTTTTTTTAAAATTAATTATAATGAAAGGAAAAAATCATTTCCTTAAATATCAACATTTCCCTCGAGGAGTAATATACCTTTTCACTCTCAGATTAACTGGGTCTACATAAAGTAAAATGGGGCAGGTCTACAGAGCTGTAAGTATAAAGTCCCTTTACACAGTCCTAACTGCATGCTTTAAATTCCCCTGCCATTTCCATGGTGTAGTCATTAGGAGGATAGAGCTGAGTGCGTTTGTATTTACAGCTCTATGCATTTGTGATCATGGACAATAGAGGTGTAATTTTTGTCCATGTGGTTCCATGTGCCCCACATTTAATGTATATTAACCACTCTTTATTCACAAATGAAAGAGACACATTTCTCATTTAGAATCACATCAAGTAAAATAATATTAATAATAGCCTATTTCAGACATTACATAATTTTAACAACCTCTTGATGATGGTGTTTACATCACGCCACGTTTGAACGTGTTAAATATTCAATGCAGAGGTGAAGCAGAATTAAACATTATACTATTCCACAGCCGAGCCAAAAAGCTTTTTTGTTCTGTGTGGCTGCAGCCTTGCGGCAGACATGCCATTTAACTACACCCTGGAAAGTCTTTACAAGACACAGGTGGGGAGTCACTTTCACCACATTACATTTGGGTCTTAATTTCCCGCAGAGTATCCCCCCCGCTGAGCCACAGTGCCCCGTCTTTGCCGGTTCACTTTAAAGACTTCCTCTCTTCACTTTGTCTTGTAGACCCGCAGCAGTGTGCTGATAGAAAACATATTTGAGTGCACAACTAAAAGAACTGTACTAGATTTATTGGTAATTAACCACATGTAAGCTATGTTACTGCCAAAACACTACTATTAGAAGATCAAAAATAATCATCAGGCACTTTTTTATGTGCATGTGCTTGTTGCTGTGATTCTTGCATAATTCCTAATGTGCAAATGTGTAATGTGACGATGTGTAAGAATGATTCCACATTCGAGCTCTTGTGAAATTACTCTGCCCTACTATAAAATGATAATGGGATGAGGTATACGATATATCAATTTAGACCAGCGCACACACTACTTCTCTGACTCAACAAAGGTTACAGTGAACACTACGAGGCTCCCCCCACCTGTTTAAACAAAAGCAGAAGATCAGGACAATGCATCACACACAGGACAGATAACATTAACGCCTGCTGTTAGGGGCCCAAGTAGACAATGATGTCACCACCACTGGCATCAGTTGTAATGAAATCCCTGAAGAATATTAAGGCTATGCTATCGTCGAAAGAACTGAGGCAAGAATGACTTCACTCTGCTCTGGGAACAAATAATAAACACAGCATATTAAACTTTAAACTTTAATTCAATATTCTTCGTGTGAAACAGGGAAAGTGCCCATTAGGTACATTATTTCGAGGCAGGGTTGCAGTCAGTGGGTTTGGGCAATTAGTAGTGGCATAAGTCACCATTCAAACATGCATGAATGAGAAATTACAACAGTGTGGGGCGCAATTACCTCTCCTAAATCAGTGCGTGTCAGATGACATTATCTCGCAGGCTGAGAGCCATTACTGAACTGAGGGTTTCTGGCCCCAGCAGAGTGAGGAGAGGTCAACTACTGTGGGGGGAACAGACCATTTGGTCTCTGCCTGTGACATGAGGACATCTCTCTGGAGTCAGAGGGCCTCAAATGTTCTAAACCTACAAGACATGAAGCGTCATGGGGAACATTTCTGTACGACCTCTAATTTTCATTAAAGACATGATTTACTTTTATGCAGAGACTGTTGAAAGTCTGCAATTCAGGGCCTGAAAGCAGCGTGTATAGTTGTTGAAATGGCACATGGGATGATTTACTTCTAAAGTGGTAACTGGCAAAATAGCTCAGTGTTATTGCGACAGACATGTTACAGCAGGTGGTCAAGGGTAATGTGAATTATGAAATCTTTGTCATCTGTGGACGAAAGGCTCATGTAAAACTTGCCTTCCTTTGATGGTCTTTTTACTAGCTTACTTCTGGGGGTCGACAGCTCGTGGGCGTTGCTTGGTTGTGCTTTAGGTTCCGCAACAGGGCAGGGCCGCACCGAGGAGTGACAACAGCCTCCCTGGGGATTAGCCAACTCTTGGGCCACATAGGTCATGTGTCCAGGTTATTAATGATCATATGAGTGGGTCAATTGAGAGTTGAACTTAGCGGACCTGCGTCATACATGGGTCTCCTGTAGAGGGACAACACAGCTCGAAAAAAAAAAAAAAACAAGCGCCTGAGTTAGCCTGAGATAACATTTAAAACAGTTCCCGGAGAATCTATCCAGCTGCCATTGGTATGAAGTTATGCAAGTCCCATTAGTGGATGAAAACAGGCTTAGATGTTGGAACATCATCAAGGACTTGATGTTGCTCTGTATTTCTGTATGTGTCTGCATTTTCTAGTTTTTATATTCTCCTCACAAGCTGCAAATATGCAAAATGGAGACTCTTTTTTTTAAAAAAAAAAAGCAGAATCCAATGAGAGATAAACATTTCATTCAATCAGGACAGACTTGTAAGAGCATCCTGGGGGGTCTTTATAGTGTGTGACTGGTGCAGCTGCGGTTCCATCAGATTATCATAGACAGAGAGAGCTAATAATGAGACCACTGACTCATCTCTCTGATTGATTAGTCAAGGGAGACCCCCTGAAACCAAGTGTCCAAAGGCCCCAGCGCCCCCTGTGCCCTTCTGATCAATCTATTCATAACTGTGGCAGCTTTTGACTGCAGTTATTCTCACACAGTGACCCCACAGATCACACCAAGAGGGGGAAAAATGGAGAGATACTGAGAAGATCAAATGCGCTTAAGTCGGTTCAGGACAGACCCTTGTACCATGCAGCTGATCACATTTCCGTAATTACAGCTGTAACACAATCAGGCTCTCCAAAAAGATCACAGACATCATGTGATGTCTAACGATGCCTGTGTGAGCCCGATTCACCGGTGCAGGGCCAAACAGCGCACCAGGCAGTAATTTGGCACCGTGCGTAAACCCAAACACTCCCGAGGATAAACAGTAATGACTGTGCGTAAAAGTGCAAACACACAAACAGCAACAGGTGATAATTTGGCGATTCTTTTTTTCACGCGCTGTTATTTCTCCGGCGTGAACATTACGTCGTTCAACACAACATCCTCATTAAAGATCGCGTTTCTGAAGTCCTGACAGCGCAGCTTTTCCGCTGACGTCGCGCGTCGTTTCTCGCATTTCGGGTGACTGTAACGCATCAGAAAAGGGAAGAGTGATCATTTCGAAAGAGTTGGAGGTTATTCTATGGAAGTTCGTCCCGCCCCACCACCCTCCCCTCTCACCACCCACCCTGAAAAGAAAAGGGAAAAAAGGGAGCGCTCCCAGCCTCCCAAGTCGGAGTCAGGGCACAAACTTTTACGCACAAGTTTCTTCACAGCGGCGCCGCAAGGTCAGAGACGCAAGGTAGGAGATTCATGGTTTATCATGGTGAGAAAAACAAAACAAAACAAGCTGTGTCAGTGCATGACTGGATTTGTTTTGATTCCTACTGCTCAGCATGTGAGCAGAAGTGCACATATTTGGATGTGGTGTGTTTTTTTTATTACCACAGTGCATGGTATGTTTCTTCTGTGAGAAATAACTGATCGCAGTTTTCGAAGCTTATCGGAATGAATAAACGCTTCAATCACGATGAAAGATCTATTTGAGTTCATGTTTGCGCGCAGTCTTGAGAAGTCATTTAGTGGGTTTGTCGCCTCAAACGCTGCCTAAGTCCTCGACATGACAGCGAGGTTAAAAATAAAAGGAGCTTTAATTCATTGCCCGACCTTCAGAGATTTCGGGGATGGGACGTGTCACTGTGATCGTCAGGAGATGCGGGAAAGTGCTGTTTGCACTTGTGTGTGTGCATGAGGCGTGGGGGGGGGGGGTCACAGTGAGCAACAGGATAAAGGTCATCTTTTTGACTACTGGGATGGCAAGGCACAGGGTCACTGTTTCAAATACTCTGCAGGGCAGACTGATAGCTGAGCAAACAAGCCTGCAGAGTATTTTTTTTCATTCACGTGAAGCAACTGTCTGTGTTTGTGTGTGTAAAACCAGATGAGTGTCATGATCAGAACATCAGACTTTCAACACAAACACAAGGAGCTCTGGTTTTGGTGCTTTTCAGGGGCTGGGCTCAAGGCACCACAGCAGTGGGCCGCGTGCCTGTTACAGATCTGGTAAAATGATTTTGTACCAGCAGCTCATAAAGACATCATTGATTCTCTAAATGGGGCTGCAGTGCGCTTTGTGTTGCTCTGTAGCTTTGCCTGAGCTGTGGAGCAAGGCAGAGCTCCAAACCTTGTGTTTATTTTGACGACCCCTGGATGATTTTGAAGGGCTTCAAAATGTGATCTCTTTTACGCTCGCTGTCCGTAGATGCACTGCATGTTTTTGCTCGGTGCACAGGCTGGAATTAGGTTTCCCAAAACCAGCGCACAGGCAGATGCACTTGTAATTTACAGATTCCCACGTCTTTTTTTTTTTTAACAGAGGTATAAATCATACCTAAGTACTTGTAGATGCGGTATGCTGCAGCTCCATCCTTCCAAGAAAAGTATAGGCTGTTTCCACTGAAGAAAAAGTAATCCGTAAACATCTTCTATCCTTTGCTTTCAGTTGCTGCTCCTGTTCTAGTGGGAATCTTTTTCAAGGACGTGCAGTTTGGGAAAAAATTTGATAACAAAGTAGGCAGTGAAAAAGCAAACCTAAAATTCGTCAGAAACATTCCAGCAGGAAATGTCTAAAGATGAGTTTGTCATGCAGAACGATCTGGAGTTAATCTCTACTTTTGAACCAGACTTGGCATGAAATGTCACATAAGTCTCTTGCGATTGGCACAGAGGCAAGCAGCGAAGAAAAGAAAAAAAAAACAGGAAAAGTCAAATAGAAAACACCTGGTTTTCAATATGCTGTCTGATTTGAAGTCACATCACTTACTCACTGGATCAAGCTGGTCACATTGTGTGACGCCACTCTGTCTGTGTACAGTATGACACACATAAAAGCTTAAAAGAGCTACAATATGTTAAATCTTATACTGTTTATCACTTCATTAATTATCATCTGTAATAGTGTGTCTTAGCTCACATAACAGTCATTGTGTTATCCCTGCAAGAGCAGAGTATGCTGAAATGAACAATAAACTCAAATAACAGGACAGGATTTGCACAACATCCCCACCATATTCTCAGGGAAGCCAAACATTTCATGAGAATACACTAACATATGCTGTAAATAGATAACTCAGATAAGTTGTTCTCAACACAATAGACACTGTTTTCTTGTGGCAAACTTCAACATTGTTATAGAAGGGAGGTTTTGTTATTTCTGGTCTTTTTTGTTGGGCTATAATTGTGCATATTTCCCTCAGTCAACCTTACCTTTGGCCAGATTTCCATGTGCAATCAAATATAAACCACAGCTTTCATCCCCTGTGGTGCCAAAAGAGTAGGCATGGAAAAAATGTACATTTGGCAGGCGGACAAATTAAAGCAGACAGGTTATTAAGTTAAAACACGTGGGTTTAAAAAAAAAATTATAAAAAACACAAAAACAGACCAAAGATAACAAGACGCAGTGTTATCAAGCTGAATGCCAGACAACTTTTGTACTGTAAATATGTCACTTACCACTGTTTGTTTTCACAGGCTAAAAGACACAAAAGTCCTTCTGATGTGGAATAAAGTCTAGCCTGAAGAGACAATAATTTTGAAGAACTGACCTTTTTGTAGTTTTTTTTTTAATGCAAAATGAACATTCAGACAGTAGCATTGTTTCTCTGTTGCCTGATCCTGTGCTTGGATACCTGTCTAAGCCAGAGAGACTGCACAGGTGTGGACTGTCCTGTTCTGCAGAACTGCATCGAAACAGTTTTAGAGACCGGTGCCTGCTGCCCCACCTGTACACAGAAGGGCTGCACCTGTGAGGGCTACCAGTACTATGACTGCGTCCAAGCAGGCTTCCAGAAAGGGAAAGTCCCAGCAGGGGAATCTTACTTTGTGGATTTCGGAAGCACCGAATGCTCCTGTCCTCAGGGGGGAGGGAAGATAAGCTGTCATTTTATTCCGTGCCCTGAACTCTCACCCAACTGCATTGATATTTCACAACCTGCGGATGGGTGTCCTCAGTGTGAACGAATTGGCTGCGCCCATGACAACAAGAAGTATGAGGCGGGACACTCTTTCCAGTTAGACCACTGCCAGGTCTGCCACTGTCCAAATGAAGGTGGGAGGTTGATGTGTTCACCGATCCCCGGTTGTGACCTTAATAGTCCTAATAAGCCCAAGTGGGTTACAACCACTGAGAACAGCAACCCTTTGAGAGACATTAGCAGCCGTCAGGACAGCCGACAAACGAATCCTGTACCATTTTCCAAGCTGACACTGGGAAACACTCTACCGCTGTATAAGCAAGACCCACCCAGTTTTGGCACAGGAGACTATGACTATACACTGGCAGGGCCGACGTCTTCCACCCTCCAAGATCTGGCCCAACCGCTGGAATCTACTACAGTACCACCAACTTACCCCGAATCAAGCTCTGCTTCCTTCAGCTCCCAAGATGACAGGAGACATGAGCTGAGGGAGACTGAAAAGAGCCGCGAGGCTGAGGTCACCCAGAACATGAATCCAACCACTGCAGGGGCTCAGAGCGAAACGTCAACATCCCTAACGACGACAACCACACAGAGAGTAACCGCAGAGAACCACAGGCCACAACAGGAAACTGGTGAAAGGACAATTAGACATAACAGCGACAGAGACAGGGTGACACAGGACACTTTAAAAGACACGGCACACACCGCTCGAGCAAACAAGGGTGCCAAGCACTTCGGCCATCACAAACACAGTCAAGGCAGACACACGGGGAGTCATGGCAGTTCCCACTCTGTCGGCCATAAGGACCAAGACGAAACATTGGTGGAACAGAGGCAGCTGCAGCCCACGATACAGTTCAGCCCCACCAGCAGAGCTCCAGTCCGGATGAGGGAGGATGGCGAGCAGCCCCAAAGACAGCCTCAAACTCTCCACAACTACCAATCTCAGGATGTGGAGGGAGACACAGAGGGTAGGTTGGCATATTTTAAACACAGTATGAGCAGCATCCTAACTCTTAAAAGCGAATGGAAGCAGATTAATTTAACTGAAATCTGAAACAAAAAATGTTTTGATCCGCTTGATGCGTACATCAAAATACATGACTGTGTGGGGATTTATAGCCTAGTACTGAGAATGTTAGGCCATTACTTTTTCAGCATACGTCTTTCCCTTCCTTCTCTCATATCCTGTCTTTTGAGGAGAGATTCATAATCACTCTATTCAAGCTGGCACCAGCCCAGGAAAAACAATGGTCCAAGGAAATTCTGTTTTCCCCAGATAGCATTTATCCACCTTACTCAGTAGACAAAAGAACTATACTTAGTACGTTGTCATTTTCATACATTCTTGTTGAGAGAATGCTATAGTTATTTCTCTAGAGGTTTCTAAATCACAAGTAACACAGGCCGGCGGCGTATTTACATTATTATGCTTATAATATATCTGATAAGCCCTGTAAGAGCAGCTGAAATTGCAATTTCTCTCCCCAGACTGGGGTTGTGCCTCCTGCCTGCCTCCTTCACGTGATTATCGGCACGTTCTCAAACAGATTGGACCCCCTTCAGGGCACACAGGCCAATTTACTGCAGGCACAAAGAGAGAAAGCAGATGATGAAGTGATTACAAGGATGTCCAGAAGATGAGTTACACTGCACTGGAAAATATTAGAGAGGTCTTTCCTGTGAAGTTAGGTTATATATATATATATATATATATATATATATATATAAGTATATATATAATGAATGAAAACAATCTCAGTCTCATACAATGCCGTGTAATAATCCAAGTTTGTGTTGCCTTAGCTTTAATGAATAAGTGATTTTATGCAGTTTCATAAGTGCTAATGATTCCCTTTTCCAACATCCTGCCAAGGGAAGCCTAATAAGATCATAATTTCCACATACTTTATGGCTTCATCGCACAGGGCAGTCTCACTGTATTATAAGACTTCCCTATGAAGTGAGCGTACTGAATTATGAATGAGTGAAATGTATTAGTCTTGTCATTTAATCTCTACATGCACTTCAGTGACTGAGTTACTAAAGAGACCAGTTCGGGACTTTTGGAACTCCTTCGTATTGGAGGTGTTTTGTCTAGAAAACCGCAATCTGGAGGTGTGCAGTTAACCTACTTTACAGCACTATGATGTTTGTTGAGACCTGTCAGGACTTTTCTTTCCTTTCAGCACCTGGCCTCTATAGGTATGTATAGTCTATGGCGAACGCATCTGCAAGGTGTTGCCGTGGGAGTGAACTCCAGAGGTACCCATCAAGTTCATTTACCAGCATTAGGGTGGAGAATGTAAGTTAGAAATTGACCTTTGGCGCTGTTTGCCAGGACACAATTTGTCTGGATAAAATGTGAAACTGCGTGTGAATGTCTGCGAGCCAATGTGGAGACTCTTTTATTCATTCAGGGGGAAAAAAAAACAGATATTGGCCTTGACAGACATCCTCAAATGTTTTCCACACCGTCCAAAAGTGCATTAGGATAAAGTCCAGCTTTTCAATTGTGAATTATGGCTGCATGGAATAGAGTTTGAGTTGGAAGTCAAAGTAAGATGCCTTTTTCCCCCGGGAGAAGGAGCTCAAACTAACTGGTCTGGCTGCTCGGTTTGTAGGGCGTAATGACACAGTGAGGGTTCACCGGCGAAGGTCACTGGACTTGAGTGGTGACATGTTAAAGAGCAGACAGGAAAAAAACCCCACATCTGATAAGGGTCTTGAATAATGTCTGTTATTAATGCCATTAGCAGGGCATGCCAAAGATATTTGGAGAGGACAGGAGAAAGCATGACGAACAAGAACACAACCATTTTTCATGAAACATAAATGGGCCGCCTTTGCAGTGGAACGCGGCCCAAGATAAATGTGTTTTTTCTCTCAGTCAATAACTCCTGCTCATTGGCCGTCTCTCTTTCCAACCAGTGTGTGCTCAGAAGGGGGGATGGGATTGTTTAGGCTCTCTGATGCTGGGCTGGACCTGGTATAGGATTTCTTGGGGGTTGTACCTGTGAGTGGTATAATACCCATGTGATGAATGAAACCACTGTTGTGGCCTGATTGCCAGACGCTACTCACTATTCCCTCATGAGCCGGTGTGATTACCCATCTCCCGTGAGGCTACTGGTTTCCCAATCTTCCCAGTAATCACCTCATCTAAAGCATACCTCCACACGTTCTCCCCTCTGTAACTTCCCCTCCTACTCCACCGAGCAGCAACCATGACACTGAACTAAGCTAGAGGAATATTGCGGTCTGATAAGTTGATAAAACTGAAGCCTAAAAATCATCTGAGGTGAGCTGGAGAAACTGAAGAAGTGCTTGTTTTCTATCAACAGCGCTGTCACAACATGCTGCATTTGGGAGTGGGCTGAGCAGATGTATAATTTTCCTTAGGATGAAAAGGAGGGTAAATTCCACAGCTAGCCATGTGAGAGTTCATTCCTACTGTACCACTAGATTGAGGAAGATAGCTCACTTCTCCTCACTGGGAAACCACATGACCCACATGTCTGAAAAACCCAATCCACATGTCACCCATGCTTGTAAATAAAAAAACATGTGCTCCAGATGCAGGAAACCACTTAAAAAAGTGACTGGAGATAAATTGTAACACAGTAACAGATCTGCCTCTTGTACCCTTCTGCATTTCTGTCGTTTACATGCAGAGTGCAGCTGCATACAGATGTTTTCAGGCCCACAAGCAATTTGTCTCCACCAAACACAAAACACAGTGAACCTTTCGTGTGAAATCTTGCATTCATAGTTATGCCTTACTTGTATAATGATTTCTAATGCAGAAAATAGTTTCTTCTTATGGGACTTGAAAACCTGCCAATTAGGTGATAATATTCCTCAGGGTTATTTCTGTCCATCAGGTCCAAAATCAGGATTTGGAAGGATTTCCTCTGGCAAGAAATGAGCAAATTTCCTGTGTTCTGGTTCGTGAACACACCTTGGAATATATAAGGCATAATGAGGCAATGGGAAACAGGTTCACGTTACAAAACTGTGGAGAATATTTAGTCAGAGGCATGCAGAGGAATATACTTAACCAATTAAATATGCATAAAAGAATCTCAGATGCTGGAGCTGTACAAAACATCATGGGTGTGTCAAGTGCCAACTTAAGGGAACACAAACCATAATTCAATCCACCATTACTGACAAGTCCTGGCAGTGTTTATTTTATTGTTTCATTCAGGATATTGAACCACGAGAAGGTGTAATAGGATTGGAGGTTTTCGTGTTAAACCATCAAAGACTAAGGCAAGCCCTTTGCGCTCGCATCAACCAACTTTAACCCTGATTAAGACTACAAAAAGATGGATCACATGGGTGCTGGCTCACAGTCCCAGGGAGATTAAGACATAAGTTGTCAATAATTGAAACCTGAATCGGCCGTTTTGGAAATGAAGTCATGGTGACAGCAGGAGAGCCCTCCCTGTTATGTCACAGACAGCTGTTCTTGGACAGTGATTATGTGTTTCAAAAGACACTGTATCTCAACAAGTACTCATGTTGAAGGTGAGAAGAACTCCCTCCCGAGCTTTACACAGGCCTGCACACACGTTCACACACATGCATGCACACACGAACACGGACATGCTTTTAAGCTTTCATCATCAATCATCTGGCACGCTCAGCCACATGAGTTCGTATGTCATGGACCCTTGCCGTGTGCTGTTATTCACATTGTTGGTCCTGTTCTCACCAGCCCACCTGTATTGTAAATCACTGCCAAGTCCACAAAAGAAAAGACACATGAGCCTTGATTAGTGGCAGTGCAAGTCTTTATGACACCTCCAGACATGTTGAGAGTTGCCCTTTTTGGTTGTTATTTCTGCTCCATATTTTCAGCGGGTGTGATGTCACCAGTTTGGATTTGGACAAAAGCAAAGCATCTGGTGTTAATGGTAGTCTAATGGTCAGATATAATGACAGGCCGGGAGCAGAGAGATGCTCCTCACCCACTTTTCAAGTGTATACTTTAGATTTCCATTGTGCAAACACAACAAATCAACGTAGCTAATTATTGCGCGGCTGAATGGAACAAGTTGCGATAGAGGCTTAATTAGAAGGTCTGTCAGAGAGACAGGAAGAGACCTGCTTTGACTCAGATATAGCTCGGCTAAAATAGTTTATCGCTGTTTTCATCCCTGGTAGCTGTTTGCGGTCTCCCTACAGAATCATCTCATCCCCTAAATCCTTTGTAAACACGGTGATGAGGTGTATATATTTTAGCTCTGTATATGTCCCACAGGGGGTAAATTTGTGTAGCGTTCATGACGGGTGAACTGACTCCACCTGGAGTAAATGAATGGGAAGCTAAAAGAAGTAGGATGAATAATTATGTTCCCTGTCTTTCAATATGCATCCACTCAGGTTCAAAGGGACTTGTTTAACTGCACGGCTGGCACGCATACTGTAGTTATGTATCAAAGAGTCATTGTGCCTTTCAAGGTTTAGATTTTCTCATTTCTAAACCTTTAAATTATGCACACTGCAGCAGTCACTTGGCCCATTCTGAGTAATTGCCTTGGCCTTATTATGTATAGGTAAGTCAAGGAGAAGTATTTCAAGAAAAAATTATGTGCATGTGGAAGTTAAAATGCCAGGATGACCTTGGGCAATTTCAGATGTCAGTGTTGGGCCTAATCTATGGAGAATTACAATAAGGTTTTTGCTTGGTCTTCCCTCTGCGTGACCCCCATCTTCATCTGAGGCTTATGTTGGAACAGGCCATGCTAAGAGAGACCGTTTAAAGCTCTTAGAGGGCTGTTGATATCATTTCTAGCCATGTGGCCTGCCAGTTTATGTCAATCAGTTATTCATCCAGATTGAAATATCTCAACATCTATAAACTGGATTGCTCTTTGGGATCAGCACCAGGTCGACACTTTTGGTTTAGTGAAATATCTGGACAATTTTCTGATGTATGTACAACACATTCAAGTTCACCACAGGATGATTCAGAATAACTCTGGTAAGGCTCTACCACCACCATCAAGTCAAAATTTTAATCTTTGGACATTAACATCTAGCTCAAAGAACCACTATGCCTAAGAATATTCTTAAAGAGCTGCGAGCATGGTCTTAGATAGGATCTTATACTCTTATTTCTTTTATGTTATCACTTTGCATCTGGGCTATAGCAGGAAAGACAGCACCCTATTGCAATGATGCCACAACATCATGCTATTAATGCAAAGATAATCCTGACCGTGGATAATCATAAATCCAGTTGGGGCCAGCGTCATCACATTAAAACATTAGAATACATTTAACCAAACTAAATTTTTAAAAGAATATATAAGAAAAATATTAGAGTTAAAACTCTCAGCCCAAATCTCTCAATGACCAAAACAGATTGTGTTTTATGTGTACCCACGCTGACTAACTGTGAAAACATGAAAGTCACTGTCTTCTACAGTATTCACAGGAGCCACAAATCAAAGCAGGAATGCACTGCCCTGTTTTTGAAGGAGCACGTATATATTTTCCCTGTAAACTGGATAATGTGTTTTTGCTCTGTCTGTTCTCTGACCCAGTTTGAAATGAAGTGCTAATGTGTGACTCCCCCACTCTGCTCCAGCTCTGATTAGCCAGGATGTAACAAAAAAAGAGCAGTTTTAGTCTGAAGGTTTCATACTTCTGCCTGCCAATGAAAGTGGGAGCAGAGTCGGGGAGTCTGAAAAGAAAAACAAAGATTGTGCTTGCGTTTCTCGGCATCTAGTCACCGAAACCAGTCCATTTCCACAAAAGACGAAATTTAAGCTGCACTTCAGATATCCTGTAACCAGGTTTTACAGCTCCTCACTGGTGCGATTGGACAATGGTAAATGTTTCACCGTCCGCTTCCAGCTGACTTCACATTGTGACCATTATTTCATCTGATTCCTCTGAAGCACTGGCTGCACTGAGTGGGATAAATCTGGAGCTGGGTGTTTGTGTTTCATTATAGTGTCTGCCAACGAGCTGGTGAAGACCTGCTGTGAGACAGGGGAGAAATGGGCTTCGGCTAATGGTCACTGCAACAACATGGAGCCACCCACAAAAGATAGACACTCCATCTGCTGGTAAGGCCATGATTTAAACACCCAGTCTCTCCATTTGGCTTGATTCTTAAGTAACGGACTGTGGATGATCTTCAAGTCTTCTGGGGAAAGTTATGCTGTTTACCTACTTCTCTGAGGTCATCAACAAAGCTAATTTAAAGATAGATGAGCCGAGTGACACACTAACAAAGAAATGTTCATATTTTGTTTGGTTTTCTTGGGAGTAATTGAACTTAAATCTTCTTGGGAACTCTAAGTGATCCCCCAAGCTTTGACTGGTAAATTATCACCATTTAAATTTCAGATTCTCCCTCTAATTAAATTCATAGAAAATTGAAAACACAGTGCAGTCTGCTCTGTAGCGGCTCTCATGGGAAGAACAGCCAGCCCACCCCTTGTTGCTGCAGGGACACGGTTGCAGGCCAAACACTTCTGCACTCCTTTCTCATTTGTGCTTCTCTCTGCCAGGACTGCCCAACAACAGTGCTGCCTCGGTTCCCTGAGTGAAAGCCGGTGTTTTGCTGGAACGAATGCAGCCAGGGCAGGAAACATGTGTCAAGAGGACGCCGGCGATAAATGTGGGATTGATTCCTACAAGGCAAGTGTTTGTGACCAGATACCACGTCAAGGGGCAAACACAGTTCACCGGTTTCACAGTTAAACTTAATGGCACTGTCAAAGTCAAATTAGGCCTAATACAGTATGAATTAGCAATTGATAAATGCATTAGTCACGACAGAATTGAAAACATGTGTAGATGGTATTTCTCTGTAGCCAGCAAGAGTATCAGCAAGCAAGTTTTAGCAACTTTATTCTCAGTATCTCCATTACTGCTGTGGTGCCAATTTTCTGTTTTTCGATTACATTGTTAAATTAGAAATGAAGACAAAATGATTCAGGGCTAATTACACCTGAGGATTCCTGCAGTCCTGAAGCTTTACTGTCTTCACAACTGATCTCATTTATTGTTAATGTCAGATGTCAATTGTTTGGCCTCTCAGAGTTTGCTGAAAAATGGACTGATAATTGATGCAGTGAAACAGTAGCAGACTCGAAGCTATTATGGAGGTCAATGAGGGTCAAGCCGCGGTGACTGCGTAACTCTATCACGTTTGCCCAGATTCCCCATAGTCACCATCTGACCTGCGTGCACTTACTCACCTGCTCAGAGGCCCCTGAGCAGCCTGAGCCATTATCGACTCTATGCTGCAGCACAGCTGTTAAATATTGGCTTTCACCACCTTCCTGTTGGACCCCTGTAGATTTAGTAACATTTTGGCATCTCCAGCCACGGTACATCACAGTGGTCATTACTTCAGTTTTGTGTTTCACTCTGGCCCCACGCACTTTAAATGGGGGTTCTTGCTGAGAGCGACAGCGAAGCGACATGAGAGGCTGCGAGCAAGGAGAGAGTCGCCCCCGATTCATGCGTGTAACTATCAAAGTTCAATTCAACAAGACGAAGAGTCCACAGCCACGCTAGCAGCTTTGAGAGGCCATTTAGACGCAGCGGTGCTTTAGGCTGAATGCTTACAGTGCCTATTTGGCAAGTTTAGTACCATTTTAGTATTTTAGTACTTGCAAAGTACAGCTAAACATGTCATTAGGTTTGCAGGTTTGGGATAAAAAAAACAAAGTATTGACCTCATGGTGGCATTATGGGAAAGGTTAAGCTAAGAACACCAAAGTCATTACAGTAAGTTTCATCTACTTGGCACAATAGATATTGCGACTAAATTTTACAGCAAGCCACCAGAGGCACTAGTGAAAAAATCTGAGGACCACCGAAGTCAGTAATTGTCTACAGACCATGATGTCAGTTCAAAACTTTATTGCAGTCCATCTCACATTTGTCGTTCCTTGACCAGAGTGGTCAGACTAGCATCACTGGTGTGCCGCTTGAACAAACCAAAAACAAACACTGCATACAGTACGGACCACTGAGTGCAGCCTCTTTCATGAAATGGATTTTGGACTCTCCCCCATGTACACAATCCATAACCACATGTGTTTAAAAAAAATTACTCTGACTTGCAGGAGTGCTGTGACTGCTGCTCTCTGGGGCTGCAGTTCCGCAGGGAGGGGCACCGTTGCACAGCCCACCAGTACCTGGGCTTCCGCTGCAGACACATCTTCCTGACCTGCTGTGAGGGGGAGGAGGGCCGGGCTGGGAATCAAGACGACTGGCACTCAGTCAGAGAGAGGCCTGCTCTCAGCTCCTCTCCACCCCCAAGAAAAGGTGCAGCCAACACATATCCGCACACATTGCACGCTCCATGCCAAGGGAGGGGATGATGTTTGGCGGGGTGGGAACATGTAATACAAACCGGTGCATTTCGAGGGAAAGTACTGATTTAAACAAAAGATAGCCATTTTTTATACTAGCTGTTAAAAAGACACATTCTAGTAAGATCCCCCAACCTTGATGAATGATGCGTCTCATTGCCCTCCCAGGACAAAGTATAATAGCCCAGATCAACCCTGTATTGTATTTCTAAGAGATGGAGTGCCTGTCTGCCTGCTCAGCATTGCCTTAAATCCTTTTCCTGTAAAGCCACGATGTTGTTGTCGGTGAGTATTTTTGCACTGATTTGGTTTGGCCACACAAGAATGAAACAGCTTTTTACTTTTTTTATGGTTGGTCAGTTAGGAGGATTACCATAGGCTAAACATGAAACATCAGCCATACAGCAAGCTGTGTAGTATGTGTATCTGCGTGCCTCTTTTATTGCAACTTGTCTCAATGCATGTCGTGCATCTTGTTACGCCGCATGTGTATTTTTAAGAGCCCATCTAAGGAAGGGCGTTGCTAACTTGTTAAGGATACGAATAATGTGGTGTGTGGCCGTGGTTGATGCTGTGTATTTAACCCATGCAAAAATAAACATTATAATAAAAACACACACATCATTGAGGCCACTTTGTCTTCCCAGTAATTATCTCAAAAAGCGATTGTTGTTATATAAATTGATAAAACTATTTTTGTTTGACTTTATATGCAAAAAATAAAATTGAAGGCAATTTTCTCCAACTTCCATCAACCCACCCCCCTATTGTACATTGCTGCTACAACTTACATATTACCTATTGTACATATTACATATTTTTACATATATTTATGTTTAAAGCTGGATGTCACAAATCTTCATTTTTTTATGTGAAAACATGACGATAGTAAAGATTCTTGAATCACTATACAGTTTTATTGCTCGTGAGAACAACAGCCACTCTCTCCATCTGTTGCAGTATCCGACAGCTCGTACCCTAACGAGGCCTTCTCCATTGGTGAGGAGAGGGATGGGGAGAACGCAGTGGAGGGCCCTGTTGAGGTGGAGGACATGGATGAGTGCCTGATATATGAGGGCAGCATCTGCCAGCACAGATGCGTCAACACGCCAGGCTCTTTCCGGTGCGAGTGTTTGCCTGGATACGTGCTGCAGGAGGACGCTTTCAGTTGCGCACAAGGTACAGGGAGGACCACCAATCTTGTTTTGTCACGCGGCACTCGCAGACATTTCCAGCGGTGCCAGCGCACAGGAAAGCGACTCTCTGTGCCATTTGCTCTTTGAAAAATGATTTACAGTCTGCATTCCTGTCAGGAAGACCCCATTTGTCGCAATTTGTCTACACATTCGCAGTGTATTATTTTCCTGGTCTCTCTGAGTTCCTTCCTGTCTGCAAGGCCTGATACTGCCTAATAATAGTCATTCTAATCACACACTAACATCCCTTTCCTGGACTGACAGCAATGCTCAGCTAATCACATCTGCACTGCTGTTTTTCTCCAGTATGAAAAAACAAAACAAAACCATTTTCACTCGTTGAAAATCGTTCTTTGCACTAAAACTGAAGGTCTGCTCTGATGTAGAGTGAGGAAGTATTTCCGGGCACTGCTGAATGACATGTACCAGACTTTAATCAACAGTGGCTTTCACCAACACGAGCCTGCCTCAACAGGATAGTAATGCCAGTGCTCTCGGCAAATTACAGTGAGGGATGGGGCTCACTAATAAAAGCAAATGTTTGTCTGCAGGCAGTGTTTTTTCCTGTCTCACCTTCTGTGCTATTACAACTTTCATCTCTAGCTGCCAGCCTCATATCGCTGGATGAAGAGGCGGGAACTGCAGAGGGTTTAAGCCTCTAACTAAGACCGCAGTAGATGGAGAGGTGGAATTCTTGATTACAGTGCAATTCGCTCCTCTGATGAGATTATTCATGTTCCTGCAGAGATGGTGGACGAGGAGAACAGGCTGAAGGAGGATGACAGAGCGGCGGCAGCGGCGGAGCCCACTTTACCGCTTCCGCCTCCCACCCGGCCCCCTGTCGCACTCAACCCCTGTGAAGGTTAGAAATGCAGAGCTTAATGAGGGGAGAGGGAGCTGCAGCCCCACAACGAGCACTTTCCTTCGCCCTCACATCTTAATCAGAGACTGGAACATGCATTTTGATGCAGTCGGATCTGTTTAGAGGAGATGCCACCCTGGGCTGCCACAGATTGACATGTTATTATTGCAAACCCACCCTCTCCATGACATGTAATTGTGCTGCAAATGTCAAACACAAGAGCTGAGATGGTATCAAAGGTTAGTTTGTTTTCAGCATTCAGCCAGTCAATTCTCACGAGTTCCCCATATCATAGTCCACGCAGGGTTACATTTTGTTTCTTGTTTGGTTTCCATGACACCAGGGTGGAGGTCTACCACGCTGTGGGCCAAAAGTAGGAAATACAATATGACCAGGTCAGGGATCAACCTGGAAAAAGGAAATGAGCAAATGGCAATACAGTAAATAATGTTCTTGTCTCCCACCCAGAGCCACAAAGCTCTCCTCTGTTTCAGCCTACATAGTGTTGTGTGGAGTTGTAGTATAGTATGTTTCATTTGAACTCACCATACAGTATTATTTTCAGGAAACGGCCCATGTGAGCAACACTGCACCTCAGTGGGCGGAAGGCCACAATGCTCCTGTAACCCAGGATTGTCCCTTAGGGCCGATGGACACTCCTGCGAGGGTAAGGACCTCAGACCTGCTTACATAAAACAAATAAAAGATAACGTGAAAATTCTCTGCAATCTCAGAAGTGAAGAATGGCTCGCAATTTCACTTCATTTTCAGCCAGAGGAGTTTGGTTCCAGTTGAGGAGAGTTTCTTGGCAAGACTGTCTGCCACTGATTTGTCTCTTTCTCTCTAATCAGCACCACTAGATTTACAGAGGCGATACAGCCCTAATCCCCTTCATTCCCAGCAGCACACTGTGATGCAGATAAAAAAAAACATATATATAAATGAGGGACATTCTTTTCATCCTGTTCCTGGACCGAGTCTCTAGCAGAGGGATCATCCCAACCATCCATGCTTTATCATGATATATCTCACCAACTGCATCCCATAGGGATCCTTTATTTCCACTCAGAGTGTTGGTGGACCGTGTGTTTTATCATGAGGCTGATCAGCTCCTGCTCCGTGTGTCTAAGCTGTCTCCCTGGGGATACATCTTTAAGTTAAGCCACAGCCACTGGTCTGTCTCCTGCTTGACAGCAGCAAACACTGCGACAACATGGTGACAAATTTCTCATTGTGTGGATGTTATACCCAGTGGCCTAGCCCCTAATCTTTCTCCCAGAGGAGGGTCCGACCTGTCTCTTTAATCTGCTTCTAACTGCTGACTGTTACACACAGACCATGGCTCAGCTGATGGTATTTTTGTACACGTCCTTGTCTGCTTTTTCCAGACCTATTCATCCGGCATCTTCTACTGTGCACTTTTATTTATTCTCTTTCTTCTCACTGACACATTTGTCTTTTGTTTCCCTCTTTTTTTAAACATCCAGACATAAACGAGTGCTTGTCCGCGCGTGCCTGCCAGTTGAACGAGCGCTGCGTGAATACTCATGGGAGTTATATCTGTCAGAGACTGATCACCTGTCCCCCGGGATACCACATCAACAACAACTTTTGTGAAGGTACACCACACCTTATCAGCATCAAAATATTCACTTCCATCTACAGCGAATACGCTGTAAACACCAACTGGAGAGCATTTGTATTACTGCATGTTCACAATGTAGGGAAAACACATTGTTCACGCAAACAATCCCTTTTACCACCCTCGAGAGAAAGTATTGAAAATAAGGCTGTTTGTTCTTTTTTGTTCTTCACATCGACTGATCATGCAATTTCACATGTGAACACACAGACAAGAGGGAATAAAAAGAAATATTACTCCAGAGAGCTATTTCCATAGTTTTTACTTGCTGTTAATTCTCAGTGTGAGGAGCTGCCTGGCTCGTCTTTGTGGGTGGCGCCCAACTTTGAGATGCAATAGTAAACCTCCCAATACGTCTCATTATTTCCATGCACCATAAAATGGGCCTGTGCAGAGGTCTCATTCATAAAGCAGCAGCAGCGTTCGGGAAGAGGGACTCCTTAGATGAGTATTAGATGTGCTGTAAGTGCCATTTGCCACCGCAGATGGGTATCTGTAGGCTCAGCTAATCCCTGTGAACTTAAAGAAGGCTCAGTCAGGCAAAATGAGCATTTAATAAGAAAGTATGTTTAACGGTAAGCATCCAAACAGCTGCCACTTTGGGCTGTCGGCATAAGTGCGGAGTGAAAAAAAAACACCTTTGTGCTGAACCACCTATTCCGTATTCATGGCTTACTAAGAGGCTGTAATGAAATGCTTCTTTTTGCCTCCTCTCACAAATGAGTCACAACACAGGGAGGGACTGGTCTGTGTTCTCCTTTCTGTAAACAGA
Organism: Amniataba percoides; assembly: GCA_037176925.1. NCBI lineage: Eukaryota > Metazoa > Chordata > Actinopteri > Centrarchiformes > Terapontidae > Amniataba > Amniataba percoides. The sequence goes on from JBAJHX010000041.1 coordinate 15,224,162, forward strand.
GCGTCTCAGTCGAGACCATGAATTAACTGTGCAATCTTTCATCACTGTCCACTGTCTTCCTAACCTGTTTCTTTCAACGATCTTTAACACTTTGACAGATTTGTGCCAAAAATCACAGCCTTTCTTCTCTGTTGTAGCTCAGTCAAACCAGAATTCCCAGAAGGCTCACACATCAGTGCAACTTAATCTTTCCAGTAATAGCTGTTTCTTATTTGATAAAAATGGACACCATTTAATATATGTACATTTTTTCACATCCAAATACATTTCAGTTGATTCACTGATTATCCATGGTCACAGTGCAAACCTGAATTGCTAGAAGCTAATGCAGCATGTAATTCGATGCAATGTAAACAATGTTTGGTACAAAAAGGGGGGCTCAGGTGTTCGTTCATGACAACGTTACACTTCTTGCTTATATCGTCCAAAGCATGAGGAAGGCAAAACATATTAATCATAATTTCAGATAGGAAAAATAGGAGTGACAACATCTATGGCTCTTTTGTGTTAATGTTATATTCCTGACAGTACTAAGGCAGAGTCCTGTCAATGCTATTGTTTCATCACTGCAACAAGACTAAGAGTCCACAGCCACGCAAGCAGCTCTGTGAGGCTCAGCTTAGGCACAGCGGTGCCTCAAGCTAAAAGTTAACACCAGCTGACTTTTAGCATTTACAATGTTTGCCATATCCAACGTCTTTGTTTGGTTTTTTAGCATGTCAGCATTCACTAATCAACACTGACCACACAGTACAGCTGAGGCTTATGGAGCGGTTATTAGTTTAACAGGTTAAAATATTGGACAAATAAAATATTTAGATGGCGCTAGATGAAAGGTCAGAAGATCCCCAGAGTCATTAAAATTAATCCTGAGGGGGACATGGAGGTCTTTACAAAAATCCATGGTCAACAGTTACAGGGATATTTCTCTCAAAGCCGCAAATGTCAACCTCATGGTGGTGCTAGAGGAAAAGTCAGGGGATCACCAAAGTCATTAGGATTCAGACATTGCCCTATATAGAGCTGTGCCATAGACGTGGCTAAAAAATACACTATGAAATTTCTTTTATTTCACTTTTGTTAAATAGAAAAAATGTCTTCTTTCACATACATGCCAGGCAAACCTTTTCCAGAAGACCATACCATAAGCTTTTAAGAAAGGGGTGGGGGGGGAGGGAGGGGGGGCAAGGATTCAGGAGGTTAAATTCTCACTTACAGCAAGTGGACTGTTCTGACCTTTGCAGGTTCCTCGAGCCCGCTGCCTTCACTGGGAGGGAGGTCACCGCCAATCTCTGACACACTTATCCTGCTTTCTTGCCTCTCCCTCGCCTGTCTCCCGTCAGTGTCAGGCTCGCTCAGCTCTTGTCGACTCTGCCAGGCTGATGTCAGGAGCAAGATGCTTAGTCGCTATCTGCTGTTTAGAGACCTACCTTGTATCAGCAGGGCGACCTGCCAGAGCTGGTTTAGGCCTTCATGCAGCAATTACAGTAGTGAAATCCAGCAAGCGTAACACGCTCATGCATTATGCACGCACACACACTCGTGCACGCGCACATATTCACCACATTTTGAGTTCTTTTGAGACTGTGAATTCCCTCCAGCTTTGGTTCATGCTACAGCAGCAGATGTGGAAGGATGATTGACAGGAGGTAAATCCCTTAGTAGACAGGTGTTAGAGGACTCAGGGGGAATATACTGCAGTGTTAATTCACACACCGCACAAGAAGACTACCGCATGTGACTTCAGCTGGTTTGACTCATTAGATGTATTCATCCTGTTGAAATAATGGGCTATCACTCAGGTCACTCGGGCTGTAACAAGAATTATTAGTATAGATAAGATTCCCAGGTTGTAATACAATTATTCCACTCTTGATTTGCCTCTGGAGTTCAGAGGGAGAAAGCTTTATGATAGATTGACTGCAGTGTAAGTGGGCACCTGTATAATTTGCCATTTAACCACAGTGCCATCCAGTGGCGATATATGACATTACGTGTGCCTTGTCGCATGCACTGAACTTAACACAGGGAGTGGGTTATGGACTTGTATTTATTTATTTGTTATGAATCAATTCTTTGTTTCTCACTGCTCATTTATCCATCTTCTTCCTCAGATATCAATGAGTGCGCGCAGGGGAGCCATAACTGTGGACTTGGCTTTGAGTGTGTGAATAACGAGGGCTCGTTCAGGTGCAACCCCAAACCTCGATGTCCTGTGGGCTTCACGCAGGGCGCAGAGGGCAACTGCATAGGTAAGGGTAAATGCTCCATCAAAGTGAGGTTTGCAATTTGTTCCCGGTCTTGGGCAATAATATTGTTTTGGGTAAAAAGTCAGTATGAATATGAATCACTGCAGAAGATTTAAAGGATCTTCAGCCTTGTTTTTCATAACAGTCACAATTGTTTTTGTCTCTAAAAAAAATCCCAATCTCATTCCCAGCAAAAGTGAGTTAAACAAGCACAAAATTTCCCCACATGTGAATCATGGTCTGTTTAGATGCACGGTTGTACGCCATGCAGGTGAATCAGCATGGCTGCAGTGACAGAGGGGTTAAATGCCACACAGACAGGAGATCAGAGAGGTTGCTGTTAGGGGCTGCAGAGGGGTGGATAAAAGCCAATCCTCTGTCCTCCTCCAGTACAAACTGATGCTGTGGAATTAGCCCCCAGGGGCAGGAACTGGGGCATGTCGAGACAGCCGACGCCCCTGTAAAAGAAGTGTAAAAGAAATGCTCTGAAAAAAATGAGAAAATTGAGAAAATGTCAGACACACACACTCACACAAACTCACACAACAAAGTTATCCAAAAGGAATGTGAGTGTGTGATGCGTGTCTGCTTTGATATCACAGTGTGGCTAAAGAGCTGCCCTCTGGTCTCTCGTGCCTTGCCTTTGTGCCTTTGGGTCTTCCTTCTTCTTCTGTCTTTCTTCATCTTCATCTATCTTTCCCTCTTTCTCTCTCTCTGTAACAGACATTGATGAGTGCAGCGCTTTGGCCCAGCCATGCAGCCTGGAATTTAACTGCATCAACACAGTGGGATCCTACACATGCCAGAGGAAGATAATATGTAGCCGGGGCTATCATGCCAGCCCTGATGGATCCAGATGCATTGGTATGGAGATTGTGTAATCTGATTATTTGATATCCAGACTTTTTGGCGTGTTCTTTCCCCCAAATGCAGCAAAGTATAAATAACATTTCACACTCTGAAGAGATGAGAACAGCAGATTACATTCTGTCGTGAAGTAGAAGCTGAATGTTGTCATTTTATTGATTTTTTTTTTTTAACCATTCGCATGCGTCTCGTAGATGTGGACGAGTGTCAGAGCGGCCTGCATCGATGTGGAGAGGGCCAGCTGTGCCACAATCTGCCTGGCTCCTATCGTTGTGAATGCCAGACCGGCTATCAGTATGACTCATTCAGAAGGATGTGTGTAGGTATGTTGGACATCATATACAAGTTGTTTTTAGGAGATTTTTAAAAAAGTGGAGCTTTATACATTTTGTCTTTATCCTCCTGTCTCTCAGCCTCCTGCTCATTGCTGTTCCCTATGCCATGTTTTCACTCTTTTGCACTACTGTACAGCCACCCCTTTTCTTTGTCTGCCTACTGTGCTGCTCCTGTTTATTATTCTGCGGTGGGAGAGCTGCTGCTGGCTCCTGCAGTAGCCACTGGGCCGATCACGTCTCCTGCTGCAGAGGACTCTGTTCTGCCCCTGCTGCTGCTGCTGCTCCTTCTGTTTGTGATTCACCGTGTTGTGACTCTCATGATAATGGACTCTGCTCAAGTGTTTAGACTATCAACAGGCAGCTGGTCCCCTCACTTCTCACTCTCGTTGGCATGCACGCAGGCTCGCGCACGTACGCGGCCGTGCATGCTTGGTTGCACACGTGCAATTGCACACATGGGTACGAACGCATAAGAGCAACACACACTTACAGAGGTGTAATGACGCTGCTTCTTCCTCTCAGATGTAAATGAGTGCTGGCGCTACCCAGGCCGCCTGTGTGCCCAGACCTGTGAGAACACCCCAGGCTCCTACGAATGCTCGTGTACCTCTGGCTTCCGCTTATCCGGCGATGGCAAGAACTGCGAAGGTGTGTATCTGTATTAATGTTTGCCTGTATGGGTGTGAGAGGGTCTGTGCATCCATGTGTACGTGTCGGTGCATGCGGTCGTATGTTTTTGTGAATCTGTGCGTGAAAATATGCCTGTGTGTGTGTGCGGGTGCACAAGGCTTGCGTGCGTGCACGAACAGATTCCTAGACTGAGCTGACATTAAAGCTGGCTGCTGCACAGCAGATTGGTGAAGACGGATGGAGGTTAGAGGTATTATTGTATTGTACTATATGACTATGTCATGCCATGCCTTCAAGCACTCGCCAGTAAAAAATATAATTGGCTTAATAACAACATCTTGTTTATATGTTAGGATAAAAACATGGAAAATCCTTTGATCAAGTGAATTGTGACAGTAATGAGCTCTAACCACTAATCTCCAGATGTGAATGAGTGTTTGGCCAGCCCATGCAGTCAGGAGTGTGCCAACATCTACGGTTCCTACCAGTGCTACTGCAGACAGGGCTACTACCTCAGGGAGGATGGGCACACCTGCGAAGGTGGGGCATGCTCTATTACACATCACAAATGCCATATTTATACCAATCTTATGTCTGGACAGGTTTATGAATCAGTTTCACATGATTTACTTCTTCCCTGTCGCCCCAGACATCAATGAGTGCTCCCAGAGCATCGGCCATCTGTGTACCTATAAGTGTGTGAACGTTCCTGGCAGTTACCAGTGTGCTTGTCCTGAATATGGATACACCATGTCTCCAAATGGACGCTCTTGTCGAGGTGAGTTCCCCCCCACCCTCCCCCAAAACACAAAACCAACTAAATGAATGCACTCCCTGCACTGTAGCTGCTTCGTTACAAGTGCATTTCACTGAGTTCTGCTCTGAAATAGATTTTAAAATTGGTCCTGCACCCATTTAACTCTTCATAGAGTGTACAGTAATGTTATGCTCAGATAAATATAATTGGTACTTTAACAGTGACTCGGTAATTACACAGGCTATAAAACTTTATTGGCCTAAAAATCTTGTCTGGCTAATTTGAATTTTTTACTTGAGCAGTTTCTTCCCCCCCCACAAGCACCCTTTTTTTTGTCTTACATGTTTCAGCAATGAGGCTTTTCCTCAAAGTTCAATTGTCCTGTGACTAACACGCATTTCCTATGCTGCAGGCGGTAAACCAGCTCGTGTGCATTAACTGTGTGTTTCAGATATTGATGAGTGTGCCACAGGGGCCCATAACTGCTCTCTAGCTGAGACCTGCTACAACATCCAAGGAGGATACCGTTGTCTTTCCCTCAACTGTCCGCCAAACTACCGTAAAGTGTCTGACACGTAAGTGATCAAATCAGTTTGAAGCCTGAAGGTTTCACATTCTCTTATGTGTTTGTGATTTTTTGAGTTTTTGCCTTAAAAACAAGAAGACGGAGAGGAGTAAAAGAAAAAAAATCAATATAAAGTGAATCAGGACTCAGATAGTTTCACTCCATTCATTGTTTTCTTTATCTCTGTCTTTAGAGATATTTAACTCTTCATTGTTTCAGTAAATATGAACGTATTGATAATTCATATCATGGCATTACATTTTTTCTCTTGAATTATTATCTCCGACTTTCCCTATAAGACAGCAAAATCTTGTCCTAACACCTTTTGAAGCACTTCCAATTGCCTTGCTGTTGCAAAGTCCTCCAAATAAAGTTGCCTAACCTTGCTGTGTCCTCCATATGTCGCCTCTAGGCGCTGCGAGCGGATCAGCTGTCCCAACTACCTGGATTGCCAAAACACTCCTCTGAGAATCACCTATTACTACCTCAGCTTCCAGTCCAACATCGTCATCCCCGCTCAGATCTTCCGCATCGGGCCCTCCCCCGCCTACTCGGGAGACAACGTCATTGTCAGCATCACGCACGGAAACGAGGAAAACTACTTCAGCACCCGGAAGCTGAACTCCTACACCGGTGCCGTGTACCTGCACCGACAGGTGGAGGGTCCGAGGGATTTCCTGCTCCATGTGGAGATGAAGCTTTGGAGACAGGGGACATTTACCACTTTCCAGGCCAAGATCTACGTCTTTATCACAGCCAGCTCGCTCTAACAGCCGGAGACGCGCCGCTATGGCCACTATGGACCTTAGCTCAGTTTATGAGGACTTTTCACTTCGCTATTTAACAATGTCATCAAGTATTCTACTGTCTGTCACGACTGGTCTGAGTAGCTAATCATTGCTTACGTCCAGTTGAAGTTAACATAAAAACGTTGCTGTACAAGTGGAGGAATATTCAGAAAAAGACTGTTTGCTTTTTGTATCCACTGCATTCGCATGAAAATTCTGTCATGACAAATGATTTTTTCAATTCTCGCTCGAGTTGCTAATGTACATGTCATTCATTTCCACGGCTCCAAACACCCGTGGGAAAGAAATGACATTTTCCCAAAAACCCATTGAAATCTAAATCCAAAATAATAACTCTGGAGATACGGAGATGTTTATTATACCCCCGGACTGAAACAGTTTAACATTGTTTAGATTGTCTTAGCCAGATGTGAGCATAGAACTGTTATCAGACAACCTCTAGCGTCTTCCCAGCTCTTTTCTTTCCCACACTGACAGACTTGTATCCTAGTTTTCTGCTCCTATCATCCTGTTATCAGATGATGATGTGTAATTTGATAACGCTGTGGCGAAAAACCACATAAGAGTTTCCATTACAGTGCTTAAACAGCTATGTCTCTTCTCTTTTTACCCTGCGCTGCTGTTTTTATTTTGTCTTTGAAGTTTTTGACATTGTATAATTGTACTCTACTCTATATGGTGTATTTTTTTGTATCAGACACATTATGGATGGATGTATCATATTTCTAATGCTAGATTCATAAGCTGCAAAGTATTTTAGTAAAATATAAAAAAAAACTCAAGTGTGGTTTGGTGAGTGTTGCCTAATTTTATCAACTAGGAGGAACATTATCTGTTAAAGAGGAGAGTGTGTGTTTTTTGTTTTCATAACCATCCCACAGTTGTTTTCACCTGACAAACGTGTTTGATTATGCACCGACTCACGCTGCGTATAGTGAACGTTATTCCTCAGAGAAGTTGTTAAAAATATATAATCCATTCTTGCCGGGGCATGTCACACAGTAAATATCCATGCCTATTTACATACCTGTTCGCACCTTGCCGCTGAGCTCAACGCGAGCGTCATCCATCAACACGCCTGTTTGACGCACACACGTTTAATGACACCTAATAAAAAGCAATGATCGTGTAGTGTTTGATTTCTGAAATAAAATTATTATTGTCCTCTTATGTTTACGTGTAAGGTCCTACAGGCCCTGCACAGCTCAGCTCCGTCTTCTCCAGGTTGTGGCATAGAAAGAGTTACACTCCCACCTACAGGGTGAATGTAGTCCTGCACCCTAAAGTGTTGGCTTTCTTCCAGGGCAACAGCAGTGTCTTATACAACAATCCTAAAAACCTAAGAGAAGGTGCTCTGAATTTTCTGTCATTTTGAAGGAATTTGGAGCAATTTAAGTGGGAATGTTTCACAAATAAAGCAGCTGGGATTATTTTTTTTGCTCTGCTTTAAGCTATAAGATGATCTCCTGCCCCTGCCCAGAGTTCAGTGAACCCTCCTGGACCTGCTGTAATCATCGGAAAGGGTGTGTGTGTCTCTGTGACAGCTGTATTAATGCACGCTGCACATCCAAACAGAGCTGCTCGCCAGTTTTCTGGTCCCGCAGATGACTTAGACAGCCGAAGGTCGTCCCAACAAAAGAAACTGATGATTTCTGCAGTAATCCTCGTCCCTCTCGCTGTTTGCTCTGCGAAAATAATAAGAAGCCGGTTAGCTTCTGAAGAATCGAGGAAACATTCAATACAGATATCTCATTCGTCGGAGTCGAAGGCATTCTTCCCGACATAACTCATAATAATAGCTATGCGCGTACGACTGACTCAAGCTTTCAAACACACCCAGTGACTGAGATGCCACTCTTGGTATGTACAGTCCATAACGAGCCCCAGAGCTGTGATTGATGTCTCTTTCCCCTAATTAGCTTTATCTGCTCTTCAAGATTAGGTGGTGCTGTGTTTCAGGGACAGTGAATCACGCATCCTAGACAAGGGGAAGATACACACATCTATTACGGGTTTAGAGACACTGACAGGAAGTTTTGAAATGTACTGGACAGCGGAAGAGAGGTTGTCAGAGGATTATTGGACTGGACAGATGGACAGATTTAGTGTCCTATTGTGCTGTCTCTGTACTAAAGATATTTGTCACCCCAGCGTTATACCAAGTGTGTTTGGTGAGTGCTTGCAGCTTAGACAAAACAAAATAGCTGCAAATCTTGAATAAAGTAAATTACGCACATACTCTTAATGATATGATGCTGCCGTGTCTTAGCATTCAGTTCACTGGTGTTTGGTTGCAGAGGATCTGGGGGACGGTCTGAGACAATCGGGGAATGCTCTCCCTTCAGTCAGTGGTAAATGATGATATGCCCTGAAGCTAGGCCCTCGACACACATTGCTCCGGTAAAGACATTTTTTAAATTCAAACACACTTATCTAACCAAACCAACCTGTAGAAGTAAAATTAAAACTAACCCTACACCTCAAAACGATGTGTTAGTTTAGCAAGAAGTTAATCCACTGCGTCAGAGCAAACCTGACGCACATTTGTGGACCTTTTGAGGGCGTCTTTCCCCGTCTCTCTCTCCCCGTTTTACTTAATGTTGTTTGATAATGGTAAAAATTCATAAAAAATAACAAAAAAAGAGAGAAAAAGTCTGTCTTAGTCACATAGTCCAACATCACAAGGCACCTACTGTTCTTAGTGACTAACACAAATACACAGGCTCACAAAAATAATTCAATTAAATTAATGCTTTGTAGTCAGCATTCATTATATTTAAGGCTCTGCACAGTTGTACCAGATTGTGTTGGGCAGCATTTGCATAATTGTGTCTAACGGCTGTCAGTCTTTGAATAGAGTAAAATAAAGTTTTTAAAAAATGATGATGAGTATAATAATAATGATTATGATGATAATGATAATGATGCAAAACTACTCTTAAAATACCTTTTTATGGTGGAGAACGAAAAAAAAAACTCTACTGCAATCTACTGTGTAAGCGACTGTACAACATGTGTCAGGGTGGAGGTCGGAGCACCGTGTGATGGGGGGGGAGCAAGGGGGTGGGGGTGGGTGGGGGGATTGGGGAGGGTGGTGTTTGAGACACGCTTGTCTTTGATAGCTCAGGTGGTCATCACCCGAGGGGGAAACGAGCGTTAATGGGCATTCTCAGCAGCAGACAAGCACAGGCTAGCGCTCCCTCTCCCCTGGCTGCCATAAACAGGGGGAAGTATGCATCATTAGATTAGGCTGAGGCTAACTACCTGCAGTCAGGCCCGCTTCATACAGTAGCTAGAGGTGTGCAGAGTTCACAGACTCAACCTCCAGCCCTGTGTGATTGGCTGGGTCACATCTGGGTCTCGAGGCACGACGGCGTGATTGGTCAGTCTGTGGAGTGATTACCTGTGCCACAGAAAGAGTTATTATTGCAGATTATGCTGTGTGTCAACATTTCTATTATAACCAATTATACTGACAATAGGGTGTGATGATTGATCATTGACAGAACACCTTAATAACATTAGGAGACAACAGAGGTGCCTACGAGAGTTTAGCATGAGAGAAAAAACAAAAACAAAAACAGAATGGCTGAGTTTATTAAAAGGTATAAGAACCCTGCAGCAGATATGATTTCCATGGGTGGGTCATAGTTATCTGCCCTGTGGACCGGGCATGAAAAGACAAAGGACGGGCAGAGTGAAAGCATCAATGATTTCAAACCACAAGATATATAAGAAAGGACAAGATATATAGGACAGAGAAACACAGAGTGATATATTATGTTAGTCTAAACTCTTGAGGAAAAGGAAAAAAAGAGCAGAAAAAGACAGAACACGAGTTGAGAAACATAGAAAGACAGCGACAGAGGAATTTGCCTGAGAGGAGAATGAAGGAAGGTATGTAAGGTTGCCTGTCACTCTGAGGCACCTGATAGCTCTCCCTCCCGTGTCATCTTATCACACTTCGGTGGATATTGCGCCACATCCCCGATACTCCACCTTTTATTTCTTTTAATGGGTTTGATCAAAATTCAAGCAAAGAAAAGTTTAATCAAGCACCTGAAGCAAACAGTTTGTTTCTGGTCTGGTACATGAGAAGGCCACGAGGAAGCGATCCAGGTCAGAGTGCGTGATTCACCCCTGAGGGCAGATACAGTGGAAAGCGAGGCTCATCCCTGCAGGAGTGGAGCGACCCGAGGGGAAGCTCTTTTCCGAGGCTCCCTGGGTGGGAAGATTTACTGGAGACTTAATCACAGGTTGACACCTTGGCAACGGGTTCCCTGACCAATGGGAGAGGAGCCGTGGATGATGCGCTGCCTTGTTAACTTCCATTTTGACAGAATGTAATGCCAGACATCTTTGGCATGTGTGACTTTTGACACGACAAACTATGTTTTTCACTTTTCTGGATGCACTGTATTGACTCACTCAAAATCAGGGTTTCATTTAATTTCTAACTATATAGTATGAAATGTGTAAGGAAAAGGCTGCCCCAGTAGAGATAAGAGAGATTATTTTTTTAAATACAATGTTTAATCATTATTCTTTTTCCCCTCATATTTAAGTCAGCTGTCAGCTGTGTAGAAAAATATCTTGTTAGAGGAGATTACTATTTTAAAAAAGAAGTATGAATTTTCTAGCTCAGATTTTTATATGTTTCATTTTGTTGAATACTTTGGTTTATACACTTTGCATTTAGTGTTGATTGTTGAATGCATGCTAGAATGCTAACAGACTAAACTAAGGTGGTGAACATGCTTCACAGAAGTTCCTAAACATTAGCATCTTAATATGAGCATTTATCATTTATCTTATAGCAGTGTTGTGCAATACAGTCTCACAGAGATGCGTGGCTGTAGACTCTTGTTTGTTCTTAAGGTGAACTCTCTAACAGCCTGATGCAACTTTGCAGATCGAGGATAAATAATGAAAGCTAGAGGACAAATACAAACTAGTAAAAGCTGACAGTACTTTACTGATAATAACAGAGCAAGAAAGTGAGCGATGCAAAGTTTATACAAGCTTTAGTTCCAACAGCTATTTGGCAGATTTGGATAAACTGTTGATGCAGTCAATTTGCAGTTCTCAGCATCTATGCATCATAACTACATTTTGATTGCGTCTCTTTGCTGATGATGATGTCTGTAATCCAAATCGACTGTGTTTATCTCACTGTTCCACCAATCCCCCGACTCAAGATAAAGGAAAAGGGCCTCCCCAATTTAAGCGGCGAAATTTCACAATATTCAGCAAATGAATTTGCAAGATGCAACAGGTACTGCACTTCTTTCATGACTGTCTGCATACCAATGTGACCGCAGTCTAACTATTACTCTCTTTATCTCTGCCCCCTCCGGCACCAGGATAGAAAACCCTGTGTTCTCTTTCCAAAAAAAACCTCTTCTTTAAAACTTCTGTGGGATATGTACATTTGTTTGTGTTTACCCCTACAGCAAAGTCTTTTTATGGCAGGCCTGTCGTTTATAGAAATGGAACACAGGATTGTGAAAAATAGTATTAAACCAATTCTGCCTGTTCTTGAATGATTAGATATGAAACCGCACGGTAGATCTGCTGTCCTACTAAAAATAACAACATTCTCACTCAGCTGTGCTCTCATGCCCACCACATGAGCAGTGGCAGTGTTTTTGTCAGAAAGACTGATGCCTGTGTGGTTATCTGGAGTAAATCCTGTTGTATGTATGTGACAGTGAGCAGTTTCACTCTGACAGACAGCTGCTCAGTATTCTTATTCATAAACACAAGCAGCAATCAGCATAAATCATGTCATTCACTGCACTTTATACGCTTCAAGAAATATTTTTTTTAACGACAGGTTGATTTGTTGTTATTTCTGTCTAATTGTCTAACTTGTCACTGATGCACATGCTTATGACTCACAAGCAACACGCCCAGATAATGGTCTTGTTGCAGTGGGAAATTTCCCTAACTCTTCACAATAACTTGCAGGTAGCCTAGGGGACTGTAAGGATGCCCGTTTGCACTCAAGGTGTTTAAGATATCTCCAGATCCATTCTGGAAAGCAACTTCACCTGCCATGTAGCCATTTTTCTGGCTGACAGCAAAAAAAAAAAAAAGCGAAGAAAGAGAAAAGAAAAAGGGGAAAAAAGCCACAGAGCAGCAGTGGAAAGTCTCATCATGTGGAAACGGTGTCATTGCAAAGGTATGACAGAGAATGAGTTCTGTGCTGTGTCAGATGTCTTTTCCTCTATCACACAGCGGGACAGCGACATCAGATGCTGTTTGTGCGGGACATTAGAAATAGTGGTCATGGCGGATGAAAGAAAGTGACCCTCACTTATAGTGGTATGACCTGGTAACCAGGTTTTGAGATATTTGTCTTATGCATAGAGACTACATGCATAGAAACTGTGCATACGTAGTATCTACACAGATATATGCATAGGTATTTTTTTCTGTGGTGTGTGGATTATTAACAGGGATACTGGTTCTGGGAACAGATGTTGCTGTCAGAGAGGTGTTAATGAAATTGTATGTCTTATTATTAAGGTTGGAGTTAGTCTTGGTGTTGAAATGGACAACTGAATGGTAGAAACACCTCACAGTGAAATGTTAAATTTATGGCAGAACAGTTTTTGAATTATATTCCATTCCACAGTTGCACCTTATAAAGGGGCAATTGAGTATATATTTGGAAAAAGCACTGCTTATTCTTTCTGTTTTACTTTGTATGATTAAGAATTAAATAACAACCAAAAAAAACTATAAAGAAATACTCAAACTCAGATCAGCTTATGGAAAATGGCAGGTGTCCAAGATACAACTCCACCATCCAATCACCATCTGCGCTTAAAGAAAGTGACTCACTGCTCCGCCTCCTCACCCTCCTTCTATTTCCACCACCTGCTACGTAACCCCAAGTTACAGGTGTGCTTTCTCACAGCACTGGCAAGGCATTCATCCACCTGACACATCTGACCTTGAATACAGCCCATAAATGGCAGATTCAGTGCCATTTCAGTCAAAAGTGCGGCACAGACATAAAGCAGAGCACGGATCATTTGCAAGGAAAGATGAAGTCGGTGTTCTTATGGGCACTGATGTTCTGCCATGTTTGCAGAGCTCAGAGACAAAGCAGCGACGACGACATCTTGCCTCTCGTTCCTAATGTTGAAACTGGGGAAGAGAGAGAGGCTCAGATGCTGAGGCCTGACACTGCAGCTGTAGGAAGTCAACAAGAGCTGGTACTTTCTGAGATCTGGGCTGAGCTGAGGAACCTGAGAGACATGGCGGTGGAGCAAAGCGTTGAGCTAAGGCACCTGACAGCAAGGGTGACAGCTGCTGAGAGCCTGGTGGAGGCCTTGCAGGGGGAGAATACAGGTAGACTGCAATTAAGGACTCAATTTATTAAAGAAAATTATGTTGCTTAGCTTACATGAGCACTCTTGTTGCAGCTCTGAAGGCGAGGGTGACTGCTGCTGAAAGCTTAACAGAGGAACTGCAGATGGAGAATGACAGTAAACACACATTGTCCTCAAACTAACTGAGGTATTTCGGTGTCGAATCCCTGACTTGTAAACATTCACAATACACTTCTGCGTTTCTGTCACATTTTCATGCCACCTTAGATCAAGCCACAGAGCTTGCAGTCATCCAGCAGGAGCTCAGCACTCTGCAACAAAGACTGACTGCCAGTGAACGCCACGTCGAAGAGCTGGAGAAACAGCAGGAAGGTAAAGGCTAAGAGTTGTTGGTTTGTGTGGTGAATTGTGTGCATGTGGTTATGAATGTGCGCTTGTCTCTCGATTTCAGCACAAAAGGCAGCAGTGCAGGAACTTCAGATCGCCAGCACAGGTAATATGTTTTGCCTCTCTGTGTATCTATTTTGTGCATTTGTGAGTATGTATGCATGTACAGGAAGTGCAGTGAGGAAATCTGAATCATAAATGGGTGTGTGATGTTCTTTAACTTTGCCACAGTGAGAAAAATAGCTTTTTCTGCCTCCCTCCTGGAATCCGGTGAAGGAAACACGCTCAACGAAGAGTTTTCTCAACTCACCTACAGAAATGTTTTTACCAACATTGGAAACCAATACAACCGAAACACAGGTAGTCCAATTAGCCATTTTTCATTTGAGAAATTGTTTGGTTTCTGTCAGTTGTGACTGTTTTTTTCTGTGTTGTAGGTTACTTCACTGCACCAATAAGAGGAGTGTATTTCTTCAGATTTACTGGCCATATTGCACACACTGAAAGAGGTACTCGAGTGGCACTTATTAAGAATGGACAGCACATAGTTACAGCTGGCGATCGTCCAACCACAACCACAGATGCTGAGGACAATGTATCCAATGGAGTGGTGCTGGAGTTAAAGATGGGAGATGTTGTCTCAGTACACTGTATAGGAGAAATCTGGGATGACCAGTACCACAGAACAACCTTCAGTGGCTTTCTGATCTTTCCTCTGTAAGACATAATCCATGACTGCTAACAAAGTGACTTAATAACAACATAAAGTGCATTTTCAGAAATATTTTCAACATTGTCACATAAGGCAGGTTTAAGACAATGAAAACAATTAAATAAAAGCATGTGAGTCCTTTAATTTCCCATCTCCCCCTCATTTTATATATGTCAAATATCAGCTAAAAGAAAGTAATATTACAATGACATCATATACCATGCTATTATAAGGACAAAATATAGAAATAAGGTTAAAAATAATGCCAGTTGTCTTGTGTTGTCTTCAGAGATCATGTACAGGTTTATAGAGTGAAATTAAGTCAGTTCGTATGACATTGATTTTAGGCCATTTCTACTTGTTATACCTTTAAGGATAGTTGATGAGCCTATGAGCCTTTTACCCTCAAATCCCTATGTACATAACAGTACATGTATACGTAAGGATGGATGCTACTATGGAGTCAAATGACTTGCATCTTAGTGAGAATGAGGTCAGCCTTTCAAACAAAACCCTCTAACAAAGACCCACTTTGGATAAGGTGGACACATTACGTTATGAAAAAAGGGGGAAAAAGAAAGAAAGAAAGAAAAAAACTCAACAAATTCCTCAGATAAAAGTGGAGGAAAATGACATCTCATGAATGTGATCATTGTTTCCTTTCCTTTGGT
Source organism: Amniataba percoides (assembly GCA_037176925.1). Classification (NCBI taxonomy): domain Eukaryota; kingdom Metazoa; phylum Chordata; class Actinopteri; order Centrarchiformes; family Terapontidae; genus Amniataba; species Amniataba percoides. Next base: position 15,239,487 of record JBAJHX010000041.1, read on the forward strand.
GTTTCACATCATAAACCTCCCGGAATGCAGCTGCATCAGCGTTTGAGCTTTGACTAAATCCATTCAGACTCTTTGTTGTGCAGTCACTCAGATCGCACGGGCGCACAGGCGCATATGCACACACACCCACCAAGACACGCACACACACACACACAAACACACAGACACCTTTACACAACACCACACCTCAGTTATCAGCCATCTACTATGGCTCTGATAACTACAATCAACACACAACACATGCTAGATTCACCTCCATTCACTGTCAGTGTCTGTGGTGAATTCTTTCTCTCTTTCCTCTGCCGCTCTTGACTTTCCCTGTTATTTCCCCACAATGCACAGAGAAGACTATCAGGCACAATTGATCTACAAGCTATCACGTCACAATTTCACACCCTTGCTGGAAGATACAACAGCAATACTGTGGAACACACTGCAGGCGATGTTATTGTTGCGTTTGTCGGCTGGTTGAGACTCCTTTTGCCTTCTGAGAGACAAATGGAGGCCAGTATCAAGCAAGGGCGCTCAAAGGAATAATTCAGCTGTGTTTATGGAAAGAGCCTGGAGTGCATTGGAGACGCGGTGTCTCCTTTGAATCTGATGAGGAGTTTAGATCAGACCTGCAGCTACGGTACGACTAAGGAGCGCTGTTAGTCTGATCAAACAGCTGCCAATATGAAAAGGACTGCCATATCCTCTCAGCACCCGGGGCTGTGTGAAATGAATACAGCCGCTCCAGTTTCCCTCTTACAGGCACCTCTCGGGTTGGAAACATTTTTTCATAATTGCATTTAATTCTATGTTAGGTGTCCCCACAGTGCCACTATTAAGGTTAAGGCTAAGCTGAGGAAGCTTTTCAACCTTTGTCATCAGAGCTTTTGCTCATTTAGAGGCAGCATCATTGATCCGCCGCTAAGAACACAAGAAAACACACAACATATTAAGTTGTATCCCTGTTATTTTCAATATTCCAATTATTCCCATGAACACAAAGTATTTTAATTGACTATGTGTGTGATTTTGTGAAATCCCCCTTTGTTTTGGCATATTTTCGGAGCTGATGAATCAGATGGCTTGGGAAATGGATCTAAGTTAAGAGTCTTTAATGAGAGAGGGTATTCCCAATTTGAAAACCTTAGTCATTGTCATTAAGGTAGTCTTTCATTTGACTTGTTTTTTCTCCCTGGGAAGCTTAAAGTGCACATTAGAGCTGCGACAGTGCCGGGAAGGTTTGCGTACCGTCGCGCTTCCTCACTTACAGCCTTTGCACGGGGATCTGTTGAACCGTGAATGTTTCGGTCAGGGCCGGATTCACCAGAAAAGGCTGTGTGAAGTATGTCTGATATCATTTGTGAGACATCTTCTTGGCAGGTCAAGATTTTGACACAAAGAAAAATCACCCAGAAAAACAGCCACAGCAGCAGCAGCGAACATGTTAGAAAGGCTGGCGAAAGTGTACAGACAAAAACTCATGCCTCCACTTGCATGCATGTGTTCTCACACACACACACACACACACACACTAACACACACAACAAGGGAATGACAGTACTTCTTTCGACTTCAAAATTAAAGGACAGATTCATTATAGGATTATAAAGTCAGCTCTTGAAAAAAGAATCAACATTTTGTGAGATTAGTATGAAATCTTCATAGACAATAACTAATTATAGGGTAATTTAGGACAATAACATTACAGCAATTGTAAAGTAAATTAAAATTTAAGTTTATTGTCCTCCTGTCCTCCTAACATAATTCTCTACATGTTTACAGATGTGAGGCACAGCAGTCAAAAAAGTAAATAAAGACAATCTGATCACAGCACATTTTGTTTTAGTCTACCCTTTCATTTGTACATTTCAAGGATTGATGTTTGCAATTTGTTAATCATTTTTATATGATACCATAAAAAGTATTAATTCAGTCTTACAGGAGAAGTTGGAAGTGTGCCATGAATGAAGTTTTATAACTGGATTCAGGAACGAGGACCACACCTCAAACACATCCCATTTCCGCACAAAAAGTATTCAAACACACCTTAACCGTTCATTAACCCTTTGACTAAAGTTTTCAACCCCACCCCCACCTACCCACTTTTCTCACTTCTCTCTCTTTTGTTTGAATACAGAAACAACTGAGGCTCAGTCCAATCACAGTGCGTGAAGAGACGGTGCCCCGATTTCCAGTCACCATCTGACACTGGTCCATCATCCGACCCCTCTATCCATCTGACCACAACCCTGATTTCTTCACTTCATCCCTCACCCTTCACCCTGCCACTCATCCCCACCCCCCGATCCCTCATCATTCCCTCTGATCTCTCAGTCCATCCCTCCGACATCACTTTGGCTCTCCCCATCAATACCGATGTTATAAGTTATTCTGAATCCATATCTTTATTGCTGTCATTTTGTCAGTGCACAGTCTTCTATACAGTTGTATGCATGTAGGAGCCCCCGGTAGGTGCCATCAGTCTTCTTTTCTGTTCTCTAAAAACACGTTTGGTGCAGGCCAAGGCCCCAAGGCGAATTGAGAGTAAATGTGCATTCCTTTCTGCCTGATTTAAAAGAAGAAGTCTCATCTTTTTTTATGCACTTAGTTGATCAGATATGAGCAGGAGGCATTCCTTGATCAAAACCATGACTATAAAAAGGCACAAGTCACATGATCACTCTGGAAATTTACCCTTAATGCTGGTTTCTTGAAGTTTCAGATGCTCAAAGCAAAGTAGAAAAAGTGTTGAGAGACTGAAGATAAGAGCTGGTGTTAGATGTAGTTTCGGACTCAGACAGTAAGAAAAGCTGTTTTATATCTTATACATGACTTGTCTGCATACAGCAAAGCGTTATGCACTGATAAAAAAGATCCAGGCACCAAATGTGCATGTCTGGTTGTGCTGCCATGCTTACACTGTGTGTAAGTGTTGGTGCAGGCAACAAACACACAATGAATCACATACACATGCAGAGACCCATGCACAAGCACAGGTATGCACACAGAGGGCAGCTCTGAGCCAACAATTCAGTGGAAATGAAGTCCTGCACCATGGCCAGCGTTTGCAGATGCATATCTGCATAGATGAGATATGAAAACACCTGATTGTGCTCAGAATCAAATGCTGAACATTGTAATTGACCAGACAGCAGGTGGGCTGCTATAGCAACAACATGCAAGAATGCTTTTATTTGCTTAAAGCTTTAAGTCATATTCAAAATCCAGCTGACTATGAAATGACCTGCGTTATTGAGTTTCAGAATGATTTTATGCCCCCATGAATGAAAGGTTGTTGAGAAAGTCCAGATATATAGTTAGTCTGGACATACAAACTCCATTACTTCACATATGATTGTATATTATAATATATTATAGTCCTGAAGGTGTGAGTTTGTGCAAATTGTTTTGTCTTTATAACACAGCCTACTTTTGCCAGCATCTCATTGACTCAAGATACCTGAAACAGCCAGGCTCAGCCAGTTTAATCAAGATGCAGCTCTCCAGTGCCAGTGCTTTCATACCTGCAGTTCCGCTCCACCCTGCGTCACCTCAGATATGGAAAATAAAAGCTGCCGCAGTTTACACGAGCAGCTGCAGACGTGCCAATGTCCACCATCTCCAGGCATGCTGCCCCTAGGAGGGAATCACAGGCCTGCTTAATGTGAATGAGAGGCTTTGTGAGTGAGCTACAACCCAGTTTCGTGAGGGGCTTGAAAAAAAAAAAAGAATAAAACAGTGACGTAGTTTTATTTACTTTGGCTTGGTGCTTATCTACCTTGATGACATCTTTTTTGGTGAAGCACACAGTTGGGTGGCCCTAAAAAGGTTCCTGAGAGTCAAAACCTGGATATACAACTGTGACTATCTACTGTATGTCAGTCACAGTCAAGCTTTGAAGTTACGGAAACATCTTGTTTAGTATCGCGTGTTTGTCCTCGCTTTTTCAAATCAAGTGAACTTGCTGCGTGTGAGGTAAGTTCATGATGCGACTAGATCTTTTACAACTGAACAACTCATCAAGATATGTCACCCTTGACACAATAAGTTCAGTTTGGTCTGAATGAATAAATATCTATGTCTATCTCTAACCTTAGAAAGCTCATATCCGACCAAGCTGTGTTCCAGGTGCAGCGACATAAAGTTATGCATGCACGTTTTCTTCCTGTTCTGTTCACATTTAATGACGTGGCCTGTTCCCTTTTTGCACGGCAGTCTATTCAACCAGTTTCGAGCTTCCTCTTTACATCAGTATTTTTACCTGCAGGGCTGTGTTTTCTGTGTTTTCGCTCCACTCTGCCTCATTGACTCTAATATGGGCTTCCTGAATGGGTTATCTTCAGACTTGTTCCCACAGGAGCTGATGACTCAAAATGATTTCAAAGATGCACGATGAGAATGCAGATCTTTGTGGTCTGAAACAACTGGATTTGTTGATTTATCCTGCAGACCCTAATCAAAACTTCAAAGACAGCTAAAGGTAGCAAACAGGGAGCAAGGAGGACTACAGAAAACAGCAAGAAAGCTTTGTTTTTCTCTTTTTTCTGTACTTTGCGCAGATCTGAAGCCCTGGGGTCCTGAGGCAAGTGCGTTTCCCAGTCCACACCCAATCACGTTCCTGCCCCATCAGATTGCTTATGCAAACAAGAAAAACTTCTGAAGATAACTGAATTAGCATGCAAATGAACATAAGCGTGGCTTCAGAGGAAAAATGGCAGTATCAGCAAAATATGGGCAGTGACTCTGCAGAGACATGAATGGAAAACTCTTAGTTTGTATAAATGAATGCTGTTTTCTGTCAGGGTAGCAGCTCGGTTTAGGGATGGTGTTCTGTTGGTTCCTTCAGACTGAAATGTTTCAGCAATTATTGGATGGGTTATAATGAAATTCTGTAGATAAATTAATGGTCCACAGAGAAGGATGTTGGCGTTGAAGGATAATGTTGAACCACCATCTATCCAGTCATTTTCTGCCGCTTATCTGGGCAGTGCTACGACAGCAGCAGGCACTCCAGATGTCCCCAGCAGTGTATAGCAGCAGCTCTTCATGGGGGATCCGGAGGCCTACCCAGGCCACATTAGTTATATAATTGGAGTCTCCTACCAGTCAGACAAGCCTGTAAGACCTCGTAACACAGAAGATTTCATTTCATTCTTTTGGTCACTACCCAAAGCTCATGACTATAGTTGACGGTTCAGATGCAGATAATGCAACCAACAGATTAAATTTTACTGTGCCATGCACTTAAACCAAGGACCCACAAGACTAATACCATTCCCATTACCCTCATCTGTATTTGATAGTGGGTGCTAATTACTTTGCTAAGATGGTGAACACTGTAACCATTTTAGCCATTAAACATCATCATGTAATTCTGGACATGTTAGTATGGCAATGTTAGCCTTTAGCTCAAAGCCCTGCTGTGCCAAGGTACTGATCCACCACTGAGGCTGCAGACTCTTTAGTGTGCTTCACAATAACTTACATTTGAGCACAGTATTGTTTTGCGTCCTTGAAAGATCACACAATTTAATCTGCAATAATCTATTTGTGGTCAAAAGCAGTGGAGGAGTGGCTTCACACCTGATATCCCATCAGCTGGTGCATTCCTCACAAACTGCTCGGCTCTCACAGCCAGCCGGCAAAGGAATGCATAGTGTCTACTCTACGTGGATTTGAGTGAGGGTAATAAATTTTCTCTGGGTGAGCAATGGGCAGAGTTGTATAATGATGAAGAGTTGAGGCTTGCCTTGGAAGAAGCAATGTCACCCAAGTAATGAGCTGGCTTCAAGTGTTTGTTATTTTAAAAGGCATTTTTCCTCTTCAAGGTGGAATCGTCATACGGTTGTGGACTCTGCTGTGGCACGTTGTTCGCAGAAGAAGACGTGGAAAGGGATTTGTTATTGGCATTCCAAAAAATACTATCAGCCTGTAAAAAATCACACCCAGGATCCAAAAATAGTACGGCATGTGATTTAAGAGATTGATTAAAGATGTATTGGAAAAGATCTAAGCAAGGATATTTACAGATTTGGGACTTTGCACAAAACAAAAAATAGTGAATGATAATAAAAAGTCCTGCAAAAAAACACAAAAAATTTTTTTAAACACATTTAAAAAATAATTAATGTGCAATCACCTGCGGTGGAAACATGCCTGTCAGTGTCTAACTTTTAATTGGATGCAGTTGCTGTTCAAAATCCTGGACATTTTAAAATTAAGAACAACTCAAGAACAGGCAGGAATCACCATGTGCGGTGAAGTTATGACATGCACATCACAACAGGAATGCCTTATACAAACTCGCCAGCTCCGCGCTTTTCACGAGTGAGAAGAGGATAAGCAATGATAAATAAACAAAAGTGTTTACCACATTTTAATTTGCAGTTGGGAATGTAATGAGTAGCTGCCAAATCCATCTCTTTGGT
>JBAJHX010000041.1:15246005-15280025 GCA_037176925.1 Amniataba percoides
TTCCTTACACTATATGCCTGTTGACTGTTACCACTTGATTGGCTGATTATAGCATGAGAGACACTTCAGGAACAACATGAGTTTTTCTTACCATAAGACACTCTGTTTACCTAAGCCTGAAAGTCATCAAGCAGTGTGTGTAGGATTGTTTCCTTTGCTTTTACCAACAGCAAGCATCTGGAGTTTTGATGTTAAATCATTGTGTTCTTGGGTGTTAATGTAGGAGGATTAACCTGCCATCATGGCAGACGTTTTATTGCCATTCTCCTACACATGAAAAGAAGCTTACATGTGCAAATACAGTTATGCAGGTTGGCACAGAACTCTGAAGGAATGTGCTGGTCTTCTTTTTATTGAATGCATAAATTCAGGAAGTCCAAACATTGGCGGACAGCGCTCACTGCCCGGAAGAATTCTCAGAAAGCACGTTACCCAACGTAAATGCGCCGCTCTCAGTCAATCCCACTCATCGATGCTGGGATGATGCCTCTGTCAGTGTGGCCCTCTCAGATGGAATTACTGTCATAGTTGGCAGGATGACTCTCTTCAGGTGATAAAAGAGGTGTTGATACAGAAGCATCTGGCAGGCCTCTGAGCTCCAGACAGATTCTGCTCTCACCCAAATCTATCAAACCACAGACAACATCTGCTCAGGCTGCAGATTAGCCTAGTTAGCTGATATTGTGAATTTCAATGAGCTTGTTTCTTGTGCAGAACAAAATATTGCCTCTGTTGACACAACTTAGATTAATCATGGATTCACCCCAGAGAGGTGGGTTCACACTCACATTAGACGTCTTCGACGTCTCCTCCTCGGCTCTGAAACAGCAGGGTTTTTCCTGAATATGTTGCCCAAGGCTTGTTTTCGAAAGGTTTTGATTGATTACCAGGATTTAGGGAGGAATCTCGCACAATTTAACACAAATCATGAAAGACTTCTGGAATAAACCACAGGGATGCTCGTTGCCAGTGGCATTTTGAGTTTTACACAGTTTGAAACTGTTTGAAACAGACTGCAACAGCGCAACTGGTCTTATTCGTGATGTTGACAGATCTGTTAATTGAGATTTGACAGATGTCGCTTTATAAACTTAACTGGCTGTTATGAACTTTATATCAAAGACGAGCTGACAACCAGTTTGATGGCTGCGTCTGATTAAACTGGCTAAGAGCTTTCCAGCAATTTGCATCAAACAGACATGTCACGAACTGAGAGATGACCGATCATAAAACGAACCCCTCATTATTTCTCTGTATGTCAATGTTTCCTCCTTTCTCAATTACACACACACACGCACACGCACACACACACACACACACACATACACATATAGGCATGAAAAGACACTTCTTTCTCTCAGATGTGGCCAAAACCCCGGAGGGACCAAAGCCATTTTTCATGTAATTACAGAAAACCTGCCTGACTGGCTTTGAGGCAGCTTGTGAAAGGAGGGACCAAGTCTTTCTTACATTGTACAGTACATCCAACCAGTCACTATTAGCAAAAGATAATTTCACTTGTTTCACTTTCAGTTGCTGGTCCGATTTGGTCAGCACGTCTAAGTGTTCTCGCACAGTGGGTGTAAACTGGCTGGTCAAACATCACACGTGCGAGATGTGAACTGCCAATATCTGTCACCTCCTGATATAGAGCAGCAAAGCTTTAACAATCCACCGAGTAGATTTCACCTGCGCTCTGTGTTCTGCCTAACACTGCTTGTCTGCTCCCCATATTTATACTGCACGTGTCTCCGGTTTGAGGCTTTCAGCCTGGCTGCTCGTGCATGTGTTCACGATGGTGGAATTTTTCCATTGTAGAAACACACAAATATATCATCATATGACCGAACACTGACAACTACAGTCTGCTGCAGAGAGGGACAGTAGTAGAAAGGAATTTCCCCCAGGACAGATCAGTACAGACTCGGTGAACTGACGCTGTCTTTGGGGTGTGCGGCAAGTCTGCAGCAGCACTGGAGGGAGGCAGCTCTGAGGTAATGTTTGTCTCTGTCTCCCTTCAAGATAAACCTGTCATTAGAGCACTGACGAACCCGTCACATTCTGACGCTGTTTTCCTTTTTATTTCTTCTCAGTGAAATGGTGCCTAACTTGATGAGAATACAGAGAGTTGTGATCCAGTGTCACACTCACCAGGAGCAGCAGAGACGACTCTTTTTGATACTGATCTCAGACTGTAGGGGGCAGCTATAAAGTTACAGATGACTATTCTTCTCTTCCCTGATAATAAATAATGATGTTGTCAGTCGAGTGATGGAAAAAGTGGCTATTTAATCTATTACAAGTAAGCATGTATCACAGATTTCCTGGTGATGTCTTGCTAAATAACTGAGTCATAGTTATTCTACTGTGTTTGTACCCTCAAGGTCTCCTCAGGGTGCCTGCTCATTACCTTTAAGACTTATAATACTCCTCAGTGTTACACAGATACGATCGTTACGCCGCTTTTCTGTCTGGACCTCACTGACCGTGTGGGTGCTCATTACTTTGCACTGCGAGCATGTAGCTTTCTTATATGCTGCAGCACACTTGTTTGAAGTCTAAACATGTCTCCCGCCGCTGCCTTTGAAGGCCTGCCACCTGCAGCAAGCTTCCACCTGTTATAGGCTGCTCTGGTGTGGACGTCTCCAGCTATCTCTCCTGCCAAGCTTCGTCTTGTGAGAGCCGTAGCTGCAATGTTTGTCATCAGCATGAACAGAACTCGTCTTGTGTTTGTGCTATAGTCAATATTTCTGCGTCAATAGTGGATCACAAGGCTACTTGTATGTCAAACACCAACTTTAACGTTCTGGTTCACTCCCACTGGTCTCATGACGTGGCTTTATGCTTCCTGCTTAGCATCAAAGACAGTGATTGGTGATTGGTTTCCTTCCTATTTCCTTTGGGAGATGGTGGCGACCAAAACAGAACTAAAAGGAGCACAGTGTTGGAATTACATTCGCCAGGTGGCCAGGAACATGACTGCTATTAATGAAAGCTAATGTTTATACGTATCTGTATTAGTTAACTGTATTAGTTATATTGGTTAATATATTAACATAAAAGGTGATTGCATATGTCGGTGCCACCATGTTGTTTACGCTGCACCTTAGCAGCCACAAATAGTTAAAGTTAAGATGAGTTAAAGTTAATTCACGATGACTAATTTTGTCAAAATGAATAAAACTGGATGTGGTAGTCTAATTGGTCTAAAAAAAATGTACAGCATTTCACTCTCATCCATTAATGATATCCGGCTGCCTCGAGCTGAAGACGTGAGTTTTTGAAGATGGCTCTGCAGGTGTCCTCTCAGCAGAAACCATCAGCCCAGGCGCTCCGAGCAACTGCTTCCACTTCGTGCGAGTTTCTGTCACAGCAGACGCCGCTTTGTTCGTCCCACTCCCGTCCTGTCACCAGACACCTATCCTTTTGAAGAGCAGTGATTTATGATGCAAGTGATAACTGTGGTATCCGTGCCAACCGACAACTGCTTTTGTTCCCTCTTCAGCAGTCGCTGGTGACATCAGATCATAGTCCGGATCATGTTTATACTCCTCCTCTTATGGCAACCGTAGGCGATACACTTCCACTTCCTTGCTATGATCCTCATAATGAAGGTTTCTCTCTGCGTGTCCTGCTAATATCACTGTCGGTGCACGCCAGGGTCATTGCTTTGGCAGCAGAAGAGCAAAAGAATCTGAAGACTTGCTGCCAGAAACCCTTTAGGGTGTTTGTCACTGTCTGGCACTGTATCAGGAGTCACTGCCCATCAGGCTTTCACTCTGGATTTAACTAGGCCAAGAGGAGACACTCACTAATGAATAGCCACCCTCCACCAAAAAAAGAAAAAAGAAAAAAAAGTCATTTGTATTGCCTGTGCTCAGTGTTATAAAGCCAACAACAGCAATATAACATTACAAAAACCATAAATCAACAGACTGTAGGTATAAAGCCTCTGTAAAATCATTAAAGGCGAGTGAAAGTGAGATTCTCTCCCCTTCATCGCTCTCTTTATCCCGTTTCCCTTTTGTCCTATTCTTTATCTCATTACCATCACTGAAGCTGACCTCGGAGAAGAGCATCCAGCTGTGTTCCCCTGCCCTACAGACAAACCTCTGACCCTGCGCTGAACTGTAGGATCATCTACCACTGTCACGGCCTCATCCACCACTGTCACCCAATGACCTCCACGACCCTGAGGTCACTGGGTGCACATTACCATCTCATTTCGTTTCAGTTTTTTTTTAAAGGAGTGGATTAAACACTTAATAATGTGCATGCATTGGGGGTGAATAAGTGATGGATGGAAAAAAAAGAGATAAAAAAGAGAGAAATATGTTTAGAGGAATGAACAGAGTGACCTGAGATACCACCTGTTGGACATCTCCACAGAGGCCTTTACCTTGTTTACAGCCAACACCGTCTATTATTTACAGGGAGCCAGAGACGTAAAACTTCATACAAGTGGTTATTACAGTTCATGACATCAGTGACATGAACTCTGCACGCAATCGACCGCAAGCAAAGGCCACATTATGACCCCCACACACAAAATTTAATTGCGCGTGCTGTTACAGCAGAAACCTTTTCTTTCAAAGTCTGTTCCGGGATATGCATTTCAATCCAGCAGCAGGCAACGAAATGAAGATAACATGATTGAAAAGGTCTGTGGCACTGACTTCAAAACACTTTTGTCACCAGCATTGCGGGATACGTATCAAAAGAAGCACTTTCAGGTATCTCTTTACCTCTTTTGGGTTGAAGGTGAGGGTGTTTCCAGATCTTGGCAAAGCATGAGTGGAGAGAGGGAGAAGATTAATGATATAATAGCTCTGACCACACGGTTTAGTTATTTAAACTGGCAGCATCAGCTCAAATTGTTTCATAGCTTTCTGCAATGATACATTTAGGAGCGTGTCTGGACAGGTTACAAGATGCTAGAGGAGAGAATTCATTGCAACTCCCTCTGAACTGTTCAGCCAAGAGACAGGAGCTTGGAAGTTATGACACCATCCGTAAAGTACACGCAGGAGTGTTTACTTGTTTGTGCACCTTTCCTCTGCTAGCAGTGGAAGAAATTAAAAATGGAGTCACCAGCGACATTGACTGATTAATTGATGGTATACAGATGGAAAAAAGATCACTGTTTGGCTGTGTTTCCAGTTTAATTTCAGTATTGTTTCACTTTAAAAGTTGTGTCTTGGCGAGGAGGGCTTGTGGGGAAAAGTTTCGTAATAGGGAGGTAAACGAGAGGTGAAGGTTATAATGAACTTGCCAACTTGTCAAACCACCAAGAAACAATCAAATCAAGGAGAGACGGGGTGGCTTCTTCTTCTTTCTAAGGGCATGATCGGGCTCAGAATCTGACTGGCTTGCTGACTATCATGGCGCTGGATGAAGATCAGTGATATTTCCTAAGCGTCGCCGAGTCTTACGGGGTTGTAGTGAGTTTGGTGTTTTTGTTCAAAACATCCCGTGTCAGGACGCCCGAGACGTCGGAGGATTACTGTAAGCTTAGCTCAGGTGACGTCTTCTGGTGGAGGAAGGAGGGAGGAGGCGGGAGGGGAGGGGGAGGGCAGGTATGAGGGCCCTCCATAGCCCTGTTCCAAACCGCTCCAAAAACAGGGAAAAGTATCATATGGGGTGCTCAGATCATTTGAAGATACAACACTAGACACCATCAAAGGCAGGCTTTTAACAAACTCACTCAAAGTTCTCATTACCCCATTTCTCAGATGCATTACTGCTCCGTGATTACATATCTCAAAAGCTTTCAAAGGCAGGTTAAGCGGGCCGGTATGTTCTCTCAAATCATTGTAAATGGCTCCTCCGAAATCCCCCGAAAAAAGAGCCTGCCTGTGTTCTTAACTTAATGCCGCTAACAATGGCTTGAAGCTATTTGGCCGTTGTGTTTACCTGTGATATCAGATAGGCCATGGGAAGTCAGATAGACCCTGCGAGGGCCAAACAGTTGTGGATCTCTCTTGAGGGGAGTGGATATTGTCTGCTATCTCCGGCTCCCATCGCAGAGCCTCAAACAGCGGGCTGTTAAGAGAGTGCATGAATGAGCTCTGCACCCATACAGTATCTCTGGAATCACATAAAGACAACCTTGTGCTCTGCAATTTACTGTGCAGCGCTCAGGTGCTTGTGCATGTCTCAACCAGAGGAAAAACAAAAGTATGACTGACATAATCATGTGTCAGAAGATTTATGGTCAGGGAGAGCGAAGGGGAGAGAAAAACTGGAGAGCACATTTTCTCGCTCCTCCTCCACCTTCAAATTATTGTCTTTAGGGCTGTCCACTTGTTTGAGTGAAATGTTGGAAGCTGTTGAAACAGAAAAGTTCACACACAGATCCTTGCGTTAATGAAGGCCCTGTAAAATGCATGATTTAACAACTCTTTTACTATGAAATCGTGAGTCATTTCCTTCTCCACTGGTGGTATATTTTTAGTTGCCACACATTTTCTTTGGAAAAGTAAACACGAGATGTTACTTTTCGTGCGTATCTTCAGTTCTGTAGGTCGCTGTCATGGAGACACAAAAGAGAAAACAGAGCAGCTAAGAGTGCATAAAGAAAGCTGACCACTTTGTACACTGTAATTAGGTTTAGCTTCGTAATATGAATTGGAAAATGAATGCTGAATTCTATTACTGGATCCAACAGACGCCCGCATCGTGAGTTAAATGTTCAAATTCAGCTAAAAAATCGGATCACTGGTGCAGTCAGGGCTGATCCAATGATAAAACAGAAAGCAGGATGGATCTTGCTTTAATACTTTTTTAAAAGACTCACTGCCGGCTTCGACGCTAATTGCTGGCTGGAGCAGACTGCTGGGCCGCCCTGATGTAACAGGTCACGGGGAGGAAATAGGGAAGCTGTGGCAGGTCTCCAGCAATAACACAGGGAGCGAGCCAGACTACCAACCATAAATCTGCAGCCACCACCAATTTCCAACTACTGCAGGTGACGGCTGAGTGTGTTTGTGTGTGTCTGTGTGTGTGTTAGTGTGTGTGTGTGTGTGTGTATTTATAAACAAAACTCCAAAGGGTAACGCAACCCCACTTCAGAGCAACATGGATATTACACCCCAGAACATCTTGGCATGGGCCTGGTCCTGTTTATGGAGAAACACGGCTAAGAGTATAATTAGCATTTCAGTGATCCTGCAGGGTGTCTGACTTAGGCTGCAATATCAAAGAAGGTGGTATTTTGTGCTTGTGACTCAATGGGGATGAAGTGACTGTGGCCTCTGTGCGGTTGTGTTTTGCACCTGACTGGAAAACACTGCAGGTGGATTATTTGCAACGGTAGCTAAAAGTGCATTGTTTGTTTGAAAAAAACAAAAAGGCATGTTGTGCCGTAAATCATGATATCAAAGGTTTGACGGTGTAAATCCTCCTGATTAAGATGAATTCGTGGAATCTAAAGGCGCCTCGCAACCTTAGAGCGCCACATTCAAAGTGTCCTCACACTGTGCCCCTGTCATTCAAATGTTAGATTAATGTGAATGAAAGCGAGTGAGTAACAAACATAAAGGACTCAGAGTTGTAAGGGTTGTGTTCGTGAGATAATGCGATGTGCGTCTCACACACAAAACCCCGGTTTAGGTTTAACCAGAGCCTTTTCGAGCAGCTGCCCTTTCGTATTTGCGAGTCTTTTGTATCAATATTATGAAAGCTGAAAGCTTTTGTCAGACAAGAGACAAGCCTCTGCTATTATCCCCTTCACGCCCTTTTCTCTTTATTCTGAGCAGATTATCGCTGCCAATGACACATGATACGGCTAATCTACTGTAAATTAAACCTGAATTCTCATGTGTCTCAGCTTTTTAAACGGAAAGAGGAGAAAAAAAAAGGTCAGAGGGGTTTTACAGGGAAAATGTTCATGTGGAAATCTTCTGAAATGCGGCACAGGTGAAAACTTTACGGGCAACATTTGTCAATCCCAGGAGATTATTGGGAGCAGGTTTTTCTGTCAACACCTTGGGCCCGTCTCCCCGCTCCACTTCCAGGCCGATGAGAGTGGAATCTGTAACGACTGTGGGCTTTAGCATCGTTAACATTTCCTTGACACGTCGGCCGGCCTCTCTTGGAGACTGCCCTGCATTTTCTCGGCCGCGCCGGAGTTGTTGTAGCAACTAGCGGCCCAGGAGTGAATGAAGCAGATGTGCGAGTCATCTATCACCTGACAGCTCCCACTCCCCCGGCTGAGCAAGTCATCTCCGTGACAGTCTGCCCGACCAGTCTCATCAATTACACTGGTACCCTACCATTAGAGCACAAACACTTTTCTCCTCTGACACATTCAACTGCTTCCCAGTCTGCAAGATGGGCCCTCAATTAAGCCTGAATAACTTTCCCCTCTCAAAGGACGTCTCTTTTTCTGCAGCTGAGTATCGCTCACATTGGACTTGACGGATAAGCACTCTGAAAGCTGATTCATCTCCATGGTGATCTTATGATATTTGAGAATTATCCCTCTTTTTATGACTTTATGACTGCGATTTTGATTATTTATATCCAGGCATTAAAAGCACACTACAACTGTTCAGATATATTTTATCCTCACAAAACTCTCGCAAAGGTCCTCCACAGGTTTTCTTTTTTTCTTCACGACACGGCAATCCCCATTTTTTTCTTATGCTACGATCAGAGTGAAACTTGATGTATGGAGGAGACGAGGCAATAATGGAAATCATGTCTTGTTAGTGTTATTCTGTTCCTGTATTCCATCAGTAGTAGTCATGAAACGCAGTAAACACAGAGGTTTGAACACAGACACATATAAACAGTTTCTATCACTTACAATATACAACTATGGCAGTGACAGCAGGGGCCAACGTACATATAACCGCTTTTTTTCACAAGGATTTAAAAACAGGTGTCAGGGACTTGACAATGAATATGCAAAAGATATAAATAAGACATCCATATAAAAATAGGCTTTTACAAAATATACTCTATTAACCAATATTTACCAAAAGTGGAAAATGTGCCCGTGCTTTTTGATCAGTGAATAAGTCCTGTTAAGCTAAATCGGCTTGAAGTAAGCATCGCCATTGAAGACGGTCAGTAGAGCGTACAGCCTTCTACCTCAACAAGTGGGATTCTCTAGACTAGCAGCAAACAGAGGGGAGACAAACTCACGGGAAGGTCAGAAGGTCAGTGTGAGTAGCCTACAGCAGTTTCATCTGCAACAACATTATTCTAAAACACGACACATTATTCCAGGCAGATTCAAATCCAGTGTGTTAACCGTGGAAACGTTTTGATTGCTTATAATAAACTACAAACCTCCCAACATTTAGTTATTTTTGATCCATAGTGGACAAAATCAGTAGTTTCTTTATAGAATAAATTAATATTAATTATTTTCATTCTCTAAATACAGCGTGTTAAATATTCCAAATGGCTGTGTCTTTTCATCTGTGCACAGAGTGAGAGCTTCAGCAGCAGCGTGCCCAGCAGTCACATCCACCATCATTCGTTTGCATTGGCAAAGTCCGTTTCTTAAATGTCAGAACATGTCCGTATAGCTTAAAGTCTTGACATTCTGCTTTGCTGATTCACACCGTGGTCACCCAGTCCCGCATGCCAGGGTGCTTTTTTTTTTTTTCCAGGGAAGGCTTTTAGTCACCCCAGCAAACACAGCAGTCCAAGAAGCGGGGCGAAGAGCTTTGTGTGCAAAAGAATCACGACGCCCCGTCTTCAGCTTCCTGCACGCTCGGCACAGTAGTTCCTCGTTACGTATGAAAAAGCTGCAATAACAGCCGTCCCGTAAAGTTTAACAGTTCCAGTTTGTCCATGAACCCACGCGCTCACATACATCGTCGTCATCGTCATCACACACACATATACCGTCCAATAAATATTCTCATTTGCATGTGTACACCTCTGTCCTCTCGCTGCAGGTGTTGCATTTAACGTAGCAGCACCACAGGAACTTGCAGTTGCACTGCCAGACGCGGGAGTACTGGTGTGTGTTGTATCCCCGGCCGCAGCACATGAGGTCGCAGCCACTGATGTGCTGCATCATAGTCTTGTTACACACCCTGCCCTGAGTGCCCAGGCTCCCCGTCGTGGGGTCCGCCTCGCAGTAGTTAGGCGACTTGTCTATGTACACCAGGTCTGTATCCATGGGCTTCCGGTAAGAGTAAGGCTTCTTGATCTTGAGGAATTTAGGGCGCTTGTTGCGGCTGGCTTTGATGGGCTCCACGTGCACTGCATGGGCATACTTCTCCTTGAGAATGTAGCCGAGCTCGCGGAACTTGGGAAGTGTAGTCCAGCAGGTTTTGGTGGTGCAGGAGCCGGAGACGCCGTGGCACTTGCATTCCAGTCGCATGTTCTTCTCCAAGACCTAGACGCACAAAAACAACTTAGTAACGTAGTAACAACGAGCGACTGTAAAAACACTCCAGTGATGAGTGATATTTACACTCTCATGAGAGGTTAATAACACCCAGACTAGATGATTAAACCAATTATCATGCAGTGTACCAAAATAATGATTTCACCAGTTTATCTGCTGAGGAAATATTATTATGTTACATTCTTATATTGAATCACAACTGAATAAGAATTCATGCACTGTCTGCTCACTCTGGTGTATTTCAAACTGGCTCAATTCACATATCAGTTCTTACACTAGTAGGCAAGTGACAAACGTGCAACTTAATAACAATGTGACTGACAAATACGCTGCGGGATTAAATACGGCCCCACCACATAGCTTTGAGATACCATATACACAGAAGCCAAAATAATGTATCAGGTTTCAGACTCTGTGTGTGTAGTTACCACACACAACACACAAAATGTCAAGAGTGACTGTACAAGGCGCCGAGTGACTGGGATTACTGCTAAACCCTGAACTGATGACAATGAGAAGTGCCATTGACTGAAACTGGGGTTTTTTTCTAGCTACAAGGTCAATTGCAATTTCCTTTCGCTGAAACGCTCAGAGTTTGGTATGCGATATGGTCTCCCTAAAGCCATTGACGAGATATTTATGCCTCTGTGTTCTTGGCAAGTAAAGTGTAGCGGTGAAACCCAAATACGGACGTGTGAACAAGAACCCCCCCCAAAAAAAAAACAACTTTTCCCTGAGCAAACCACTTCATAAAACCCTTGGCTTCAACTCCCTAATCCATCAGTTGTTCTGTGACCAACACTTGTGACAGCCTTTGTCTGGACATCTCCGACCGGGGGGGGGCTGTGAACGGCACTCCTGCTCGGCGTCACTGCTTTTGATTAGCATAAATAAAGGAGGAGAGGGTGGTGGTGGTGGGAGGGTGACTATCAAAACAGAGAAGCCTTTTATTAGGAGAATGGAGACAAACGGAGGAAAACCGTGCAAAGTTTGAATCCACAAGTGCAGCTTTTTTTTGTCCCTGGGAGGCCTTTTAGCTGTCCAGATAAGCCAATTTGAATTCATGGTCCTGAGATGCACGTAGAAAATGATCTACTCGGTGCAATTGTGTGTGCGGGGAGGCTTTTCAGCCGGTGTGGGGGAAGGACGTGTTGGTTGTGCGAATGAGGCTATTTTGGCACAGCGAGGCCGAGAGAGAGGATATGAGTTAACTTGGGCAAAGCTGCCTCTTTATTCTTCACTAACTCTTTTGCTCACTTTAACTGTTTGGCACGTTATTCCACTCAATCTCTCACCTCTAGACTCGCTGGAGTCTCTTTGTCACTCGGCACCGCTCTGCACCCGTGCATACAAAAAAGCCATCAGCTCGGCAAGCCATGAAAATCATCCTTTCCTGCTTATTGTGTCTTATTTGATACTGTATTGTATTGCTGTCGTCTCCTGTACCATTTTCTTGGGTTTTAACTTTTGCTTAGAATAAAACATTTTTATAGTTTTAAGGCAATACATACTTCTCAATGATGCTTTAATGCAGTAACCAAACATTAAACAGCACCCCTGAGGTGCAGGTGCAAGCACACAGGTTTATAATATTAGAGAAATCATGGGTGAGGATTGTCATAAAGGTAACTGTATACTGTCCCACTGGGGCAAAGCATGGGTGTGGGGGGGTTGCTATGCTAATGCCTTTTTGTGCGGCGTCAATCTGTTTTCAGTGCAGAGATCTGGGTTGTAATCAAACCCTGCCACTTAGACAGCTCTTCCTCTAAAAGCAGCCTTTTATTCCACTGCTTGTTCAATCTTGGCCCCCACTGCCCAGATCTTTGGCAAAGTTCGCCCGCACCACATCATGGATCACAGCAGAGTGTGAACAGTTACTGAAGCCAGACTAGTTAACTAATGGTTTGGAGACAGGGGCAATAAAAAAAAAATCCCACGTTCACTTACCTTGCGTCCCACCTCATTATTATGGAGGTTCATGAGCGTCCTCGCGTTCTGTTTGACCTCCCGAGCGTCGATAAATACTTTGGAGAAGCCCAGGCCGTAGCGGATGTCTGCCGAGCAGCCCCCCCATTTCCAGCCTTGGTCTTTGCTGTAGAAGCCCTGCTTCTCCTTATCACAGCTACAGTCACTCAGGTTACCCTGTGTACAGGCGGCTGTAATGGCATGGGCCACCCCGGCTGCAATGATGGCGTAGGTGAACGCAGCCTCTTTACTGCCTAGTGGAGCAGAAAAAAAGGTGATGAATAAAACGTTACAGGTATGCACAGACATTTTCTTGAACTAGAGAACAACATGGTGTTTCGCCTCTGGTTTAAATAAAGTACATAACAGGATTTTTAAAAAGAAAAATGAGATTAATTATTAACAGTATGTGTGCTTACATCACAGTCTTACTGACAAAACACTCAAGGGCTGCAGTGTTTTGAAACCTGACCTGGAAACTGTCCTGCCCGTGAACCAAAATGGCTGCTGGCAGTATAGTCAACAAAGCAGTATGAATAAGAGGGTTGTCGGCAAGGAGGGGCTATTGATCCGCTCAGAAACTGTCACATTCTGTGTAAACTCATAAGGCACTGACATCAGAATCTTCATCCTGCCGTTATCTCGCCAAAGTCCGGTTAACAAATCATTTACACCCACGCGGAAATATCGACAAATAAGTAAAGGGTAAGCTGATGGGAGACGCACAGAGAGATCCTGAGGCAAAGTACTCGAGTCGAATCATAAGCCGAGAAAGAAACACTACAAAGAGAAAGTCTAATACAGCTTATTCCCAGCCTTCTATCGAGCAAACAAAATGATACTACTTCCTTCTCTCGATGTGAAAACAGCCCATGATTGTGAAGGTAACATGCATGTTTGAAAACATGATCGACAAGTAGCGTGTCGTAATTTTCAGATCTGTGATTCATCATTATGCAAACAGGAAACTCCTGGTTAAAACATCCATCATGTCTATGTGTAAATAAACTCCTCTTGTCTCTGTTTGTTCAAAACAAACACCATGCCTTCTTTGTGCGTCCTCCTGCCACCCGCTTCACTGTGCAATGCGGCCATGTTTTTGATAAACATCTTGGATGTGTGCCCTTGCCATTGAAAAAAAAAAAAAACTCATATTGAGGCATCAATTATTTGGACGTTTTTATAGACTTGATGGGCTCAAAGCCAAAAAAGAAGGTGTGTCGGTGCAGTCAGCCACTTCTGACTGCACCGTTGTTAATTTTTCCCCTGCAGTTCTGAGTGCATGGGTTCACCACAAGAGATGGTATGAATTCTTCCTGGCCTTGTAATGAGCAGTGGAAGATATTAAAAAGACAGTAGACAAAAAAAGCCTATTTAAGTTGAACTAGAAGTGCCAGTTCACTGCTCTTCTGCCATGTTTGTTTCTCTTTCATCTCTGCAGTCGTGCACCTCTTTATATGGGCCTCATCTCATACAGCTTTAGCGTAACTACAAAGCTCCAGTGTAAACACGGTCGAGGCTCAGAGCCGATGCACCTTGCATTACCCATGAGCAACATGTCAGCCCTTGCTGGTCATTCTTCATTCGCCTCAAGAACAATCGCAAGCCACACAGCTCCGCTCAGCCTGGGCATCAACAATGGCATTCATTTACAACTATTGGCCCTCTACGCTAATCTGATCAGTGAAACCAATCTATTCGGTATGGCTGTCCAAGCCATGGACTTACACTCCTGTCTTGGTAACACAGCCCGGGACTCTTGATGGGCTGAAACCACTCATTCATAAAGGAACAGACTGTCAAACGCTGCTGTTTTCATTTCAATAGCGTGGAGAGATAATCCTTTCTTCCCAACAGCAGCGGGTGAGATGGCCTCAAACAGCTGGTCCAAGCTACTGACCATTGTGTAAAAGATTTTTTTTTTTTTGCTTGTATTATTTTAAAGGTTCTGGCCAAAACAAAAATATATTGTAATTCTTTTAAAGCTTTTATTGAAATGGTTTTACAAAGCCACCTCTGTGGTTAACAAACTCCTTACTCTGACTGAAGCCATAAAAGCATCAATAGACAAAATGTCATTATACTTCATTAAACCTTCCTGGTATCTGGATCTTCCTGGTATAGGCATCATCTATATCCAACAGTCTTTAATCCACCTTATCAGTTCATAGTAGGCAACAAATGAACCATGAAACTCCAGCCATAATTTCAGCATCCCCTGAAGTTCATCCTCTCTTTAGAGGAGACTTTTGTCTCGCCAGCAGGAACGTTGATTTGAACTTATTTGTTTCTCCCAATTTAGTACTTTCAGGTCTTGCTTTCCTCTTGGCTTAGCCTCACTGTAACTTATACCCGTGGTAAGAGCTACGTCCTTACAGTGAGAGAGGCAGCACCCATCACTGGACAGGATAAAGACCAGTGAAAATGTGTCTCCGGAGACTCTGTCGGGCTGAAAAGAAAGGCTGCAAACATTCACAAGAGCTTTGTTACAGTGCTGGCTTCAGATACCTGTTATACATGCTCAGAAAAAAAGCCCCGCTCAGTGAAAAAGTCCGGAGCAAAAACTAGGCCTGATGTAAACGACACTGGCTCCTTAAAAGTGGTTTTGACTGGACAAGTTGTTTTTGCAAGACTCGTGGAAAACGATGTCCAGGTCATAATTTTACAAATATATTTCTCTAAGCTTTAACTTCTAAGCTAAATTCTTCTATTCAATTTGGCTCTGCGGTTTGTGAAAATGTTTTTTTAGGGAAATCACAAAAGAGCCAATAACTAAAAGTCTGTGCGCATTTTACGCACAACGCGCGCACAAAAAAAAAATAAGAAAAGGCAACAGATAAATCCTGTTCACAACTGAAAAAAGGAATAAAGTTTCAAATTGTACAAACGTCAACAGACAGCAACATACCCACTTTCAACTCTTTTCCGAAGACTGTCCTCTCTCCAAGCGCAGAGCAGTTCCAGCGCCCGTTTTTGAACTGAAACTGACACTCGTTGATGCCCATTTGGGCTCCCTCTCCGATGACGATAATGGCATCGGGGCGACTCTGGCAGATAATCCGTTGTCTGGGGGCCAAACCGGGGATCTTGTTACAGATTATGCTCGCACCTAGGGCCACCACCGACGAGAAGCCACTGTGAACGGAAGATGGAGACGACTGAGAAAAAGTTGCCATCTGCCATTTAGTATTTTTAGGGCTTTTCACCCTAAAAACTTTACATGACCTTTTAAAATCAAATGCATTTCCACTGTTTGGATTATTAAATAGCAGTCAGTAATCCAAATACTGAATACAAGCGTGAAGAAAATAGATTAATTTCCTGGAATAACCAAATCATCACCAAATCAAATTATTTATTTCACTTTTGAAGATATTCTATAACATGTGTGGGATAAAGAGCAACGTTAGAATAAAAATCTATGAGTTAAATACCACTTTAAAGTAGCAGATAATTTATTTTTTTATGATAGTGTGCATTTTTTATCAGCATTTAAAAGGAATAATGAAAGAAATGTCATTAAGAGATAAGGACGCCACGAGATGCCACGAGTCTGTCTGAGATAAGACGCACCTTCTCTAAAAGCTCAATTCATCTTTCATAAAAATCAACCGGCTGCTTTTGAGGAAATATGGGAAACAAGAGGCGCTTTTCCAGGAGCAGAAACACGTAAAAGTCTCATCTTTTTAGTCAGCCCAATGAGAAAAAAGAAAGAAAGAATGAAAAGAAAAGAAAAGAAAAAAGAAAAGAAAGCGAGGCTCACCCAATTTTCAAATAAACAATCCCTAGACAAAGTAAAACTCTTAAAATCCAGCGTCGTGTTCTCCGACTCATTGCGGCCCCGCTCTCAGTCTCATGCAACGATCTGTGGCTGATGAATAACTTGCTTATTCGCTTATCCTCCGATCGATCACAGCCCAGGTAACTCCAGAGGAACTCCAAAATGACGAAAAGCATATAAAAGAAGAAGGAGAGAGAAACAACAGTGCGCGCTCGGGAACTTTTTTTTTTCTCTTTTTAACAAGTTGCCGGCTCGGGTAATGATCCAAACTCCCCCTTTTACGTGGCCCCCTTTTCGCTGGGCCCTCTTGTCATTGCGAGGGTGTCACAGGCAGGTAAACCCTTCGGGGGTGAGCAAGCGCGATTATCTCTTTCTCACAGTTCCTCTGCCTACCCGCAGGTCTTGGCTATATATCTGGCTCATCTATCTGGGGCGTGTTCACAGGAGACATGGGGCCCTGCTGAAGAATCCCGCCAGGGCTGAATCTCAACACACACACACACATACACACACACACACTCCTCTGCTGTGAATTCACCTTGACTGATTGGGATGACTTTTTATTTGGTTATTAAGTGGGTCAGAGCTCAACGCAACGTGGCCACGACGCTCGCTTTTTACGCAGTTTTTACGCACAAGTCACACTAAAATTGTTTTTTTTTTAAAGTTATTATAAATTATTAATAGTTTCGTCCACACTTGCCACAAAGACACATCACAAAAGGATGCAGATAAAGTAAATTAAAGCAAAGACAATCAACATGCGTTGATTTTTCTGTGAAGTATGTGAATTCTTGCATCACTCTGTCAGATAACAGGTGATTAAATCGCACTTTTATAATGTTTACCGCGTGCATTTCTGTCCTATAGTTGTTATTTTCGTATTGAGAAGTGAAATTCATCCTCTCCAGTGTTTTATAAAGCAGCTTTTGCGCGCAGACCCGCAGTGCGCCTCGCTCCTGGACGTGCCTTTGGATCACCTACCTTTTATAATGGCGACATCTGGTGGTTTGATGAAGACCCTGCATTCTCCTAAAAAAAAACTCCTCCTCCTTTACTTGTCCCCTTAGTCTTTCCGTAGTTTCGCCAAAGTTGGAGCTGCGGTCTATTGGGGTGACAGCTGATGAAGAGGAGGAGGAAGAGGTGCTGTGTGTATGCGGGGTGTGTGTGAAGGATGTCAGATGTCAGCATGGATCCACATCACCCGAGCTTGATCGGAGATTGCCTCGTTTGTATCTTCACGTTCCTGGACGAGGCGGATTTGATCAGCGCGTCCAGCGTGTGTCAGGTAAGCAGCACACGCGGAAGTAACGCGACAACTAGAGCCTCTTATCAGTGGTGTCCTTTCAAAAATGTCCCGTTTTGTGTCTGATCTGCCTTTTTTTTTAGGATTGGCACGAAGCTGCGGAGACTCCTTGGCTGTGGAGGTGAGTTTTCTCCTTCTGACAGCGCATTTATCTGTGCGCACCCCACCACCTCCCATTTCTTTCAGGAGGATGTGTCTGCAGCGCTGGAGCTTCTGCAACCCTGCAGCCTCTGGAGGCGAGCCGTCGTGGAAGAGATACTTCCTGCGCCGCTGCCACTTGGAGGCGAAGATGACGAAAGGCCGGACGGGAGGTTACACCTGCAGGAGCCTCCGAGGACACGCAGGTACGCCGTCTCCACCGCCCCCTCCCCGCGCTGTCTGTCATCTCTGTGTTCATTACAGCTGTCATGCCGTCCATCAGGCCGGGTGTCGGGGTTGGCGTACCTGCGGGGGGGGTCAGCACGGCTCCCTGACCTGTGCAGCTCCAGCGCCGCGATCTGCAGCGCGTCCGAGGACGGCACAGTCCGAGCGTGGAGCGTCCAGACTGTGAGTGCATGTCAGCCCGGAAGTGTGCATATTCAAAATAGTCGATATGTATTTAACCCATCCAAATAGTCTGTATCTATGTTTAAGTTTAGATCTTTCCATTCGTCTTGAAGTGATTGTATGGCATCCATTGCAGAAAATCCCCCTTAGAACAAGTGGGACACAACATTAAGGGTCAAGTATCAAATGTTGTTGGGTCCAAATCTAAAGCTTGCAACACATTTCCGAGTTTTCCATTTCCAAGGAGATGCCACAAAGTACACCCAGACATGAAAGTGATAGTATATGAATGCGGGCGCCTTCCCACGCTCTTACTTTTATCTGTGTCACTGCAAGTTTCATTCCAGCTAAAAACTTCTAAAACATGCCTCACCAAAGTTCTCTCTCTCTCTCTCTCTCTCTCTCTCTCTCTCTCTCTCTCTCTCTCTCTCTCTCTCTCTCCCTCAGGGTGAGCTCCTGTGGTGCAGTCCTGTGCAGAGTCCGCTGAGGGGGATGGGAATAGATGAGAAGGGTGAAGTTGTGATCACTGCGGACTCCACAGGCCTCATCAAGACCTGGCAGGGTCAGACTGGCCAGGAGCTGGCCTCCTTTCCTGCTGGATCTCCACACTGCACATTACTGCAGTACAACATCAGTGACAACTGGTTTCTGACTGTGAGTAACCTCAGAATTTCTCACTTTGTTAAAATAATAGTGTATTTTTTAAATAATGTGTGGTTCTCATTATATTCTCCTCAAGGTGGGAACTGGTCAGGGATCTGTGTGTACGCTAATTGATTCGACTTTGACCAAAAAGTCCAGTGTAATGGTGTGTGACAGCTTTAAAGTCAACATACTCCTGGTTTCACCTGACAAGAAATGGATCACGGCAGGAACCAAGGACAATGATGATATAAGTCCAAAGGTATTTCTTGTTTTCTTTGACAGTCTGACTTCATGTCTGTTTCCTTGTCTGGTCTGTTCATTTGTTTTCTTTTACCTCATTGCCCCTGTGCAGGTGATAAAGTGGGAGAATAGGTGTTCGTGGATAAAACCAGTGAAACATTTTGTAGCTTTCTGTCGTTTGTTTTTTTTGGCAGGTGATTTACTCTGAGAGTTTGACCTCTCCCTCTGAGGACGAAGATCCTCTTTGCCAGTCTGTGCCAGTCGCTGGGTGCCAAGCTGCTGTCTTCATACCCACCCAGCCTGCCAGACTGGCCGTCATCCATCCCAACGAGCGCCCAAACAACAAAGCCCTCACTGTCTTCGACGTCAGCATTAAAAAAACTAAGTACAAGTCAGAGATCCAGGGTGAGGACTGAGATGTGTGCAGATTGACTTTAATATGCTTTAATGTACCATTGACTCTTTGAAGAAAGTTGGATCAGTCAAAGAAAAATCAGCTGCTATTGTGCACAGTGCTAAATTGGATCCAGTTGTCATAGCTTTCCTTTTGCTTATTGTGGATGTGTGCCATGCTAATACATTTAAGCTACAATGAAATTTAATCTTCTAAAAATGTTTGTCTTTGAAATCAGTTTTAGAGTCAGTTCCTTGAAATTCAGAGGGCCAGGGTTTGTTTCTACACTCAGTATTATACAGTGATGTTCAATGTACACTGACAGAAATTAATCAAATAACCAAATTCCCCACTTACAGCAGCCTCAATAGAACAGTATGTAGTGGACCCATAAGATGCCTGTTGGATAAATGTCACATCTTTTACCATACACATTTAACCCATTGTTGAAATCTGTTCTGTCGGAGGTCATTCTGGGACATCTAGTTAAATGTTAATTGAAACAGACGTAAATAAGATGTAGTTAACTTGTGCCGGTGTCACTTTGAATCTCTTCTCCTCTTAGTCCAGCAGGTGGAGTCCTTCCCCTTAACACTGAACACCAGGTCCTCACACATCCTTCTGGAGGCCAAAGATAGCAACTGCTTAGTGCTGGCAGCTGACCAGGAGCTGTGCGTCTACTCTCTGAAAGGAGCCCTTCTTGCCAGCTTTAAAGACCACACCATGCCTATAACTTCTATATGCGTGGTAGGCTGTTTTCTCATTTTAAATTCTCAATTTTATACAGTGCAGTGTACCCTCTGAGTAAAAAGAAAGTGTCTGAGAAGGACAAATTCATCTTTATTTTTACAGGATAGCTTTCGGGTGGTGACAGCATCTCAGGACCTCTCCTTACGAGTGTTGACATGGAAACGTGACAGAGACCGCGGGTTGACCCTGGAGAGCCGATACCATTTACTGGGAGGCTCTCACACGATGTCCAGGTACTGTATGCTTTGATATCAATGTGCTGCACCGACAGCGGCCATCAATAATTTCCGGTAATGCAACAGGTTATTGATCCGCATCTTCACGTTGCCATGGCAGGCTTTTCCTAATCTTACTTTATACGTTGCGCCCTGTTTTCTAGAGGGTTCACTCACGTCGCCTGTGACTACTCCAGCATCGTGGCCTCAACAGAAGGAAAGGATGGAAAGGACGTCTTAAAAGCATATTGTTTCACCTCCTGAGTGCCACTCCTATGTACAAATGTGCCTTCAAGCAGCTTTCACAATCCACTGAAGGGAGGAACTGATGCTTTTTTTTATTATTAATAAGTCTGTCTAAACAGAATGTAACTCCTATTACAGATTTGTCGTGCTAGGAAAGGCATTGATACTCTGTGTGAACAACGTGCTTGTTAAGAAATGAGAAGTCTGTTCAGGTGTAAAGATAATGTCATATAACTATGCTTTTGGAGCTGAGGTATGTCACGCTTGAATGTGACCAGTCTTAAGGCATAATGTATTGCAAAATATATTTTAGTCATCTGCTCTTTAATGTCACATCCACGCATTACTGAGGCATGTTAGTTACTGTATGTGATAATAATTTACATACCATAAATCTCTATATTTAGCCCACATGGTTAAAATCAATTATTACATATTAAATAATTTGTCTCAAGGCACAATAGCATTTTTTTCTCTTTCATTCTTCCGCATGGGGACACAGGCCGTGCTCCACGTAATCATTACCGGTGGTACTTATGTTCAAGGGAAGGGAGACACGTCTCGTCAGCTTCAATGGCCGTACACCTCATGCTCTCAAGGACACACCGTAGGACTGTAGTCATGGACTCGTAGATTTTGCTGGCATCCTCCGACTCATTTTTCATCTGGTCAGAGGCAAACAGAACTCAAGTTGTAGAAACAGAACCACTGACGTGAATTCAACCAATGAAATGAATCCAAAATAATTAAGATTATTAGGTTAGTTTTCTTACCCAGGTGAAAGCCTTAATAGTACGATTCAGGAATGCGTTTTCAACCTCTTCCGGTATCATCAGCATTTGAGCCATACAGTCAAGTATGCACGTTAATGTTTCTTTAGGGGCCTGGGGAGAAATGAAAAGGCGGGTGAAACTACAACATAATTCAGCTTTATCGTCACTGTACTTTTTGGATGTTGCTACAAATATAAATCAGCGCACAGCATACACCGACCTGGTCAAGTGTGTTGAGGACCGTATGAGCATCGGTGTTTTCGGGGTTCAAGGCTATGGCGTCCTGGATGGAGATGACCGGCTCTTTAAGCTGCTCCAGCCAGGCCCACATGAGGCCAGTGAGGATGAAGGGATCCCGCTCCATACACAGCCTCTCCCAGCCACCGCCTTGGTTCAGCTCTGCCTGCGCACATTTGGGAAGTCACGTTAGATCCCGTCTGCCTGTATGTGACTGAGGTAACTCATTCAGACATGTTTGGGTGGCGAATAATAATGCCTAAACAACTTAGAGCTAATTTTATGTCCTTCATTTCTGCCATCACATCACTGATATGGATCACTTACCTGCCAGGCCAAGACTTTGCTCTTGTGCTCTTCTTCCCCATCAAGAAAAAGGTCCACGGCCAGAGCCTGCGCCATTAGCAACCTCCTGGCGTCCAGGGACAGCTCTGACTGCAGGGTGATAAAGGGCACCTCGGACTTCTCTGAAAGATCCTCGTCATTGTCTTGAACCTTCAACCCTTTCATCGCCAGCTCTTCCCTCTGCTCTGCCTTCCACCTGGACAACATGCTCCCCTTTTTGGCAGGTTCGTTGTTTCCCACCGACTCGCTGCGTTGGATGATTTTCCCCTTCACTTTCTTCAGCAGAATAGATCCATCTTTTTGGTTTTCCACGTTCTTGATTTGCCAGAGTGAGCCAGTGGAGCTGTGTGACATGTCAGACGTGTTGCCATTCCAGCTCTGGTGTGTGGCGAGAGGTACCTCGGATGAGGAAATTTCAGCATTGCTCTGCGACAGAGTGCCGAGGGGCTGCGTGAGGAGGTTGAGCTCCGAGCCCAATCGTCTCAAGTCGGACTCGCTGTAGCTCAGGCTTTTGCGGTGGTAGAAGATTGGAGGCTCGTTGAAATGTCTGGGTAAAGTGGGCATTCCTGGTAAGCGGGGCTCTTTCGCGAAACACTCGGGGCCCATCTTCTCAATAACGCTCAGGGTCATCTCTATGTCATCAATATCAGGGGCCTCCAGAATGTCTTCTTCAATCACCTGCCGATTCTCCGCGATGTCCACCAGCAGCCTACACACGAGCTGGACTATCTTCGGTAGGTGCCTCAGCTCCTTCCTCTCTGTGCCATGCAGAATGTGTCTCTGCCGGTTCAGGTACTGGGACAGGGTGACTGGGTTGTATCGAGGCTCGGCGCAGGAAAACACGCTCCTCAAAGGGGCAAGGAACTGGACAAACTCTCTGACACAACGCAGCTGACCTCGAGTCTGGATGGAGTTAGGGCGTTTAGCACGTACATATAAAATAGCCTGGTTAGCGGTCATCCTGGTAGCGAAGGCCAGGAAACTGGCTAAAAGCACTCCTAGAGGGAAAGGAGGGGAAACCTTTCATCCTATATCAGATTGCACAGATGAAAAATCAGCATGTCACAAAAAGTCAAACACTTTTTCAGCATTCCTTTTCAATCTACCTGTTCTGCCGAGACCAGCGTGACAGTGGACTGCTATCTTTCCCTCCTGCAGTGCGAAGGCCATGACCTTCACCATGTCCAGCACCGTGGTGAGGTTGGCCACTCCGTAGTCAGACCAACCAAAATTGTAGAAATAAACTGAAATGATATTTTTTTTATATAGTTAAAGCTTAATAACAATACAGATTTAAAAAGAATAATAGCATGAAGCGCTTACTGTTGTTTTCCATGAAGACCTCTGGGCGGTATGAGAAGCCGCTCATCGGCTCCAGAGGGTTTCCACAGCTGGCGTGTTCACCAGGTATCTGTAGGTTGATCACTGTTTTAATACCATGCCTTGACAAAAACACACACACACACACACACACACACACACACACACACACACAAACAGAGACATAAACACTTGATTATTGTCATCACCCCAGATACTGTGTGATCTTAGTCAGGAAGCGGCTGAAAGATAAAGTTGTGTGTACCTTTTGAACTGCCCAATGATGTCATACTTCTCAATGATTTCTGTTGAGGGTCTGGACATAGCGAGAAGATGATCAGTCACCCTAGAGGAACAGAAACAAAAGTAAATGGACTGTCTATTTTGTAGTAACCTACTCCCTTCATGGCTTAACAGAAAAACATGAAAACATATGACTGACATGGAAGATTTGGAAACAAGCACATGTACCATGATGAGTAGAGGCCTTTTATGGCCTGTTGGTCTTCACTCCAGTAACTTGGGTTGTCGTACTTGCAGGCCTGACCCCCACAGCCGATTGAGCATTGCATATGTCCAGGAATAACATAACGTATAGCTTCTCCTACTATTGTGTACTTCGCCCTGGGAGCTCTGACTGGAGTTATTATAGGGGGAAAAGAGAGAAGAAAAATCTGAAATTGTGCAAAAAAGTCTTTAAACTGTAATTGTAACTCATATAAATTACCTGTTTATTTTAATTAGTATTTTTTTCTTTTCATTGTAAAAAAGTGTATGGACAAAATTAAGAAGTGTTTCATGAGCAGAGTAAACAGGTAAAATACCATTAAAAAAAAAAAAGTAGAAACTATTGTGTTGCGCAGTGACTCTACCAAATGTAGGTTGTCTCTAACTCCTAAATAATTAAGATCATCAGTGGTGAGTGCTCACTTAGAGGTGTCTAATCCTTGTCTGGCATTGCTAGTCTGTTATCAGAGCATTACAGTAAAAATAGCCACCGGCGCATTTGAAGCGCATTTTGTTGCATTTTAAGGCAATAAACACATGAAATGCCCTCTTACCGACCCTTAGTCATTAACTATGTTTTATTGAAATAGGACAATATGACTTACTGTATTCCATCAGAGCTCCACCTCCTGTCTTTGCCATATGAATAGTCACTCAGGCTGACATCCACAGTCATAGCAAAGCCTACACACACATAAATATGTACCTTGTTAGATTTTATCATATATACTCTCTAAGCAATCAATGCAGTAGGCCTTGCCTTAAGCTTGAAATAAAGCACTATAACCAGTTTTCTAACATGATCTTAATAACATAACATAATCTAGGGCTGTAAAAGTTTGAGACTGTGGGATGAATATGTTTTATTTAATATATAGAGAACCACTGACGCAGATGTATATTTTCTGTTTCTGTATTTCAAAGATCAACATCATAAATCATACTCAGTCAAATGTGAAGCAGACATAATCCATTTCACAGGATTGGCAGTCTGCTATTCTTAGCTGGCAGTTTTACCTCAGTAGCTCATCACAGTACAAAATTCATTATCATTATTTAACAACAATGAGCAGAATTAGAGACTTTGAATTAGCCAACAAAAGTAAGCAATACAACCTCTCTCACAAATACAGTAAACGTAAACTATATTTAAAAAGGAAGGGAAAAATTATTTACCTGTAGTAAGTGAGACTAGATGCCTTTAACCACCATCTCAGAAAATAAATAGTTCACAGCAGCAGTTGCCAGCATTTCTGACATCAAACTCCACAGCTCTGACGTTGTCTTCTCCTCTCCAGCTCTGTGGAAAGTCAATCCTGTGGCCTCGCTTGATTTGATTCGTCTCAGATTATCTCGCGGGGTGGGGCAAACCAAGTAACCGCAGGATCCTGTGTGCTCCTTTGTGGAAAGCCATCTATCTGAGCAGGATGACTAATCAAGTAGGAGAATGAGTTAACCTCAACAAGGTGTTGAAAAGTAGCAGAGATTGTTGTCCTTTGTAATTTCCTCCATGTGCAGGTTCCTCCTCTTTATGGCTCTGAGGGTGGGGGTGTAGGGTTATTCCTGACTCGCCCTGGATTAGGCAACTAATCTTATTACTGCACAGGTATAAAACAGAGTGCCCACTCCTCAACAAAAAATCCACATGACTATCGTCTTCTGATACACTTTAATGCACATAATTATTGACAGTCAATATCTGTTAATGACAACTGTTCATCTTGTTTACCGTGTATTTCAGTATGTTTTCATGAAATTATTTAAATACATACGTCTACTGTGGTGAGAAAAAAAAGATGCAAATACATTTTGGATTTTGTTTTTATCGTGAGAGAGTTCGTGAGAGAATTTCAGGACTCGACACACTTCAACTCTCTCACACGTTGCTACAAATAGTGGGACCTTAGAGACGAGTAGCAAGTAGATAAAATCTGATTGGCTTACCTTGCACTTTGCTAAAGCTGGTTACATTTAGGTTAATGAGGAGAGATCAGTCTATGATGTATAGCATTTGGAAAGACTTCAAAAGCAATAATACCAATGCAGTCCTCAAATTCTGCTGTCCGTATTGCAGAACCACTTTATTGATTGATATCTCCATATCTAAATTCAGGATATGTTGATTGTGAGAGCTGAACAATTTATTCTTTTAACAGTTTTTATACCCATTTTTGGTGTCAGGGATTTGAGCATGTATCAGCTGATCCCAATGCCACCTACATTTGTGGATCCTTGCATGTTTATCCTACTTCTCACTGAGCAATCACATATTATGATTCCTATCATTTAATTTCAACTATTACTAAATTAATTTAAATGTTGATAATTCATCTTCCAATGTATTTGTATTATATAAATACACGCATCTCTGAATTTATTAGG
Source organism: Amniataba percoides (assembly GCA_037176925.1). Lineage (NCBI taxonomy): Eukaryota > Metazoa > Chordata > Actinopteri > Centrarchiformes > Terapontidae > Amniataba > Amniataba percoides. Next base: position 15,272,030 of record JBAJHX010000041.1, read on the forward strand.
TCCATACAGAACTTTATTTATAAAATGTGTTCACTAATACTCCTTTAAGTCAAGTAAAACCAGCGACACGACTCAGTTTGTCCATGATGAGAAAAGAACCAATCAGCAACATGATGAAAGTGTCAGAGAAAAACATGTCGAAAATATTCTGTCAACACAGAGCTACTGAACTAAACGTGCGATGTGTAGGGTGAGATGAGGCCCAGAGGAAATCAGAGGCATGACTGTGATTTTCATACCTCGCCAGTCTTGCCGTTACAAATAGTGCACAGTGCAGAGCCAAGAGCCAAACATAGGATGCTGCCATGTGATTCTGAAGACGACCAAATGTGCAGTACAAAACACTGGATGAAAGGACATCAATATCCAACAGTAGTTCTGAGAAGGTTTTTATTTAATGTTAAGAATGAACAATAGCAAACGTGAAATACAGTTTTCTCTTTTTTCTTTTCTATTTTGTTAAATGCTGTGTTTTCCAGTTGGGGGCCATCACATGGAAGATATAAAGTACAAGAAGACAAACAAAGTAGACCAGAAACAGTTTATGTAGTAAATAACAGGTTGTCAGAAGACAGTAACGTCTTTTGCAATTTCATAAATAAAAAGAGAAAAGTAGGCTATTCACCACATCTGGATCATTTTTGAGAGTTAAAATACCTAGTGTTATTATTATTCTTGCTTGCACAAACCGAAGCAAATGTTAACACAGGCAGTTCACTTTTATGCCACAGTGCAACTACAGGAGTAAAATGTGATCACAAAAAAAAACACTTCCAACTAAATGGAACCGGTGCACAGTCACAAGGGACAAAACAAGTATCCTAGCATGAAACATGTCTTGTGATCACTTCCAACAGGCATGTGATGCTTCAGATTTTATCTATTAGTCTAGCACACTCATATCATATCTGTAACCGTAAACATAATACATATCTGTCAGCTCTAACATTACACTCGTACACTCAGTATGTGCATTCATGTGCTATTTCATTGATTTAGCTGATTGAGGAGGAACTAGCCTATACTAGGTAGTTTAAAGTTTTTTTCAAACTTTTTTTTTTGCTAATTTATGGCATGTTTTCTATATGTTTTATTGTTTTGGTTTTTTTAAATCTGAAAACGAACAAGTGATTACAGTTATGAAATAAACATAGTGGAGGAAAAAGTTAATCATTTCCATCTGAGATATACTCAAATATTTCCAATTATGAAGTACAATATGTTGAAAGTAAAGTACTACAACACAAATGTATGCTGACACACTCATAGCAGGAAACTGCACCAAGTGCAGGTGTAACTAATAACAGTAGTGGTGGCTCTGTTGTCTTTAAGTGTCCCGGTGAGGAAAGACGGTGAGCCAGCAGGCACAGTACCAGGGCCCTGAAACCTGTACACCAAAGGGAGCGCAGCCATCATTAATGTTATTAATTAGCTACACCTGTGCTCGTCCTGCAACACGTCTAATGGTTTGCCATGAAAAAAGTCTGTAAGAACTGGAGTATCAGGTAGGTTACATTTCATTACTATACAAAACAAATATATAAATAATAATACATTTTATTAAAGCATAAATAATTCACTTCTAAAAATGTCTTCTAAAAAGTATTTCAGACTTAATCTAGGGCCTGCTGTAAAGAAAAAACTTCAGTTTCTTGTAAAGTAATGGACATTTAATGGAAATTCTACATTAAAAAAAACAAAACAAAAAAAATGATGTAGTTTACAAGAAAGTTTGAGACAACTGTAACCTGAAACATGGTCAAGTGCGACTCCAGTGGTGACAGCAATCCCATCTGGTTTTACGGAAGTACCTTCTTACAGACAAAGTGAAAGAGACTTAGATTATTTCTAGTGAATCATTTCTTTAAAAAGTTAAAGACACATGTTGTAAATTACACTTTCTGTGAGTCAATGGCTGAATCAATAATCGTTATTTGTCATTATGTTATCACATAATGAAATTATGATTAGTGACTCCTAGATATAATATTACATATTAGATATAATGTTTTGTAATATTACTGAGTTGTTAAAAGATGTTAATAATTTTACATTTGATGACATTTACTCAGATTTTGGTCTCTATTAATATTATTATTATTGTTGTTGTTGTTGTTGTTGTTGTTGTTGTTGTTGTTGTGACTCCAGTGTTAAAAACGTGCGGACACCCTGTATTTACCTGAAAATATAAATTAATAAACTTTTCCGACAGATGGCAGCAAACGCACACGTGGTGGTTAAGACACAACAGCCGTTAGCGTGTCCGCTCATTCTGTCTCTATGACAACAAACGGAGCTGAGATTTCCGTACTCCACATAAGCAAATGAGCAAAGGCTATGGGGAAATTGAGTCCACCTCCTGGCGTTCACATATACCCTTTCGTTGGTTTTGCGTAGTACAGACACTACATTTCCCGAAATGCACTGTCGCCCGGTAGACGCTCTCCCGGCTTGTTGCGTAGGTGTAACTCCTTTAGGCAAACGGACCATTCAGCTGCTTCGAACAAGCCGGCGTAGATAAGGTAAAAATACCGGAAATGGAAGGGTTTGTTTTCAAAATAAAATAAAAAGCCCTGACATTTTAGGAAATAACCAACTATTTTTCAAACATTTTATGTTATAATTTTAATATTTACTTTATTTAAATGTTAATTTTTAAATAGAGTACTGTAAACACACAATAGCACATCACCTGTAGCCTATTTTCTTTGAGTGGGGATTTATTTTGAAAGTAAAAACCAGAAGCCGTGTGTTCCTGCTCTTGCCGTGGCAGTTGGTACTCCTGCTCCGGCTCTGTCGCTCCGACAAGCCGCGGGGGAGAGCAGAGAGAAACGCAGGAGCTCAGCAATGGAGCAATTTTAAGAGTCCGCGGCGAGCTCCCTCCCCCTCCGCACGTCGGACATCACCGAGCGGAGTCACCTACATGACCAAAGAAGCGCGACCGGCAGCGAGAGACGCAAGCGAAACAATCATGCAATTCAAATACAGACGAATCTGAGGCGGCCGCCGCTTCTTCTTCTTCGTCTTCTTCTTCAAGGTTACACCTCCTGAAGACGCCCCAGCATCCCTCCCTACCCAAACCCATCCCTCACCACCACCACCACCACCACCTCAGTTTTTTTGGGCGTCTCGTTGGTCGATACCTGTCACCCATCATGTCCGTGGAGGAGCAGGGCTATCCGGACGCGATGCTGCTGCTGGAGGCCGGGCCGGAGTGGATGCGGGCCGAGATCGAGCGTCTCTCCCGGGAGCTTGGCGAGACCACGAACGAGAAGATCCAGGCGGCGGAGTACGGGCTGGCGGTGCTGGAGGAGAAGCAGCAGCTCAAGCAGCAGTACGACGACCTGGAGGTGGAGTACGAGGCCATCAGGCAGGAGCTCGACCAGCTCAAAGAGGTACACACAATATGCAGTCTGGTTTTCATGGGTTAATAATCAGCCCTAAAGCCATTACCCTAGCATTTATTTTGGCACATACACCCATTTATTGTAATACATTTTACTATCAATTGACTTTGTAATTTTATTATATTATAACTATAATTATATAGGGGGTATTTGAGGAAATAAGGAAGCTGCTATTCATCCTACAAGGTCAACGCTGCAGGATGAGGGTGCTTCCTCTCAAGGCTGCTCCACACCCCACCCCTCCTCTTCACTCAGGGTATCCCCCATCCATTGCACTGCCACCTTTATTTATTTATGCAGCTCTTATGGCCCACCTCTTCAAGGCATTCCTGTCTCACTCACAGCTAGTCCAGGCCTGGTGTTTCCACTGCTCCCCTACTCCTTTAATGTCTTAATCATGAGGAGATCTGCAGACTGTGCAGATATGACCTTTATGATGGCAGATGATCTGCATTGCTTTGCTCTGCGTGCTTGATATGGGACATAAGTCATTTGTTTCCTGTCGTTGTTTTGTAGTTAAGGCTGTTTACTTGTTGAGATCATGTTCAAAACCAGCCCTTTTTAGGTTTTATTGTACATTAACATCAGTCTGTCTCACAGCTCAGATGGGCCTTTCTCTGTGAACAAGAATTACTAGTTTACGGGCAGGAGGTTTAGGGCGGGAGTAGGTTTGAATTTGAAACCTTCCCGCTCACTTGAGAGAGACGTGACTCACAGGCAGAGAAAACCAAACGAGTTACAACCTCTGGGAATGGAAAGAATGTTAAGAGGGAAGGTTCAAGCTGGGCCGGAGAGAGGCAGATAAAGGATGTCTGTTTTTCCAAACAGTGGTCGGACTTATTCTCAGCTATCACGTTGTGTCTTGGTCTTTACCGGTTTGTCACCGTCCTGTGATTTGAAGCAGAGAAGTGTGGCTTTAGAGTGACGTTATGCTGACAATCCCGCCAACTTCTGCGGCTCAATTTGTGCCAAAAGTAGTCACAGGGAAAAAAGAACAGATTCCTGCTTTGACACAGGCCTGTTCATAGTTGCTCACATCCTCCTTTGAGATATCGGTTCTTCTTGCATCCTCCCACTAGACCCAGACACCCAATAGCTGACAAAGCTGACTTAATGGTAAACCCCTAACTGCCCTGCCAGAAAATCTGCTCATCACCCCTTTGAGATGTTGTGAATTTCAGTAGAAAGACGCCACATACGGAGAGTTTTTCAGTTCCCTGCTTCTCCCTCTTCCAATGGGCCTCTCTCTAGTCGTCGTTATTTGTGAAAGGAGGACGTCTCAGGGCTGTCTCAGCAACTCCTGCTCAGTTTCCCATGCTTGTCTTTGGCAAGACGACCAAACTCAGCCTCAGAGGAATGACAGCAAAAAGCTCTGAATAGAGGAGACAGACTGGGAATGGTCTAAAAGAGTAACCATGACAGCAAAGTAAGGCAAATAAAAATGAGTAACGGCTTTTTTCTTATCTTTTTAAAGAATAATTCCAAACACAAGTATGTGTTTTTTTTCTTTTCTTTTAAAGAACCCCTCATTGTGACTCAGTGTGGGCTCCTTGACTGTGTCTGATCTTTTTTCCTGTTTCATAATAGAACACAAACATCCATCTGTGTGGGCAATAAACTCAATTGTTTGCTCAAAGCGGTGACAGAGGTTCTTTCTTTTGCCTCAGGACTGGGCTATACTGGTTGTAGATCACTGATCAGATGTTAGCCCAAAACTATAGCTATGCTTCTTTTATCCGTCTCCCCAACCCCCACCAATCCAGCCTCTGTATGAAGGGCAGAAGTGATGCTATCATGGAGGAAATACAAACACATTCTTCTGACATCCTCCTTCACTTCCTCTTTATTGTCTGTGGAAGAACAGGAGGTAGACGAGAACAAACACAAGATAAGTTACTGTCACAACGGGGGCTAAAATTAAAGCTTTTCTCCGTTTGGTTTCCACTCAAAATACAAACTTATAATTCATGATGTCATTGTGAAAAGACAAAGATTAATAAGCCTTGCAGTCTTCTTTTGTTGTTTTGATTTGTGGGACCTTTTTTTTGAGTGGGTAGGTCAAACTGACCAGTGTGGTCTGCAGCTGTTACAAAACCACATAAGGCTTTGGTCAGGTACAAATGCCACGTTCTCCTTGGTACACGACTACCATTTACGCGCATGGCGACAATGTTTAAATGTCCATTCTCTTTTCGAGGACATAGACAGACCTGAATAGATGGCCTGGGAGATTTACAGAGTCGCCGAACACTGGGTCCTCTTCGGTGACCCCAAACCTCTCCTCTCAGAAACACAACACAAAAGGAAATTGATGTGTATTTATAGTGATTTAAATGGTCGGATACAATCCTTTTGTCTGACTTTGGTCATAAACAGTCATTCAGAAATCATCACGACAGTGTGAAAACTTCCCCTGCCATCCAGCTGATCCTCACCTACCACTGGGCATGGCACTGATATTCAGACTTATCCCCCTCACACACACGCTACTCTAGAGGCAGGAAGATGGAGGAATTCTGTGCTCTGCTGTTGCTTAGTAACGGCACAGCTCTGTGCCTTAATTTGAGCAGCCGTGCTGCTCCCTCAGCAGGTGCTGCTCTCTGAGTGAGCTTACGGGTGACTTCTGAGGGACTGTCAGACAGACAGCGAGAATAGTACACACACACACGGTAATTGTTCAGAAGTAACCGTGCATTCCTTAATGATATTCATGGGATGTTCCTGTCTGTTCCTAATAGAGCCATCATAGCTGTATGCCTAATATATCTTATGGTCGTCCATCATTGGCATACTCCTGCAGCTTGGGACTGTGTTGGCCTCTCCTGCTTCTCTCCTCTCTCGTATAGCTGTCCAACCACAAAATTATTCTCCACCCATAATTTGTTGTGCACAGTCCATGGCCACAAGGGGAAGGCTGCAATGTATATATTGATGTCCCCTTATCCTTATCCACCCTCTCACTTTTTCACTCCGCTGAAGCTAGGCAAAGCTGTAGGTTGACTGTATTTCATGACAGTCATCATTTTCTTGTAGCGTCCTGGCAGAGTTTGTAGTGCACTCGCCTCCCAGAGAGACGCATCTGCTGGTACATTACAGTGAATGTGAGTAACTTGGCCTACTGCCCCCCCATGCCCGCAGACGTGGACTGTAACACTGAGACTTCACAAGTCCGCTTGCCTGATCATACATTGCTTTGTGATTATTCAACTTTTTTCTAATGGGAATTCTTGACAGTGTGTCAACAGCTCAGCTGTATACAATAAGCTGCTTTCTTTTCAAACAGCACTCTGATAAAGGCACCTCTGCATTCAAGGCTGCTAGTGATGACATTATAAAGCTATGTGACCTTCACCCTCTTATCATGCAGATTGCAAAGTACAGTCTCAATCACATGGTAAAGTTGCTAATGACATTACACGCTCTCACAGCGCAAGAGCATGAGGTGGTGTTCAATCAGCTGGTGTTGATATTCTTAAGGTAAGCCACTCACAGATGACAACATGTGCCACGCCCCCAAGCGTTAATGTAGTTCTGAGGGACGTGCCGGCTCCTGCATATACTCTATGGAGAACTGTTGGAAGCAGGGGGTGTGTCTGTGATGTTTAGTAACACCCTTTCTGCCTTTCTCAGGTGTGTGTGAATGTAGTGAGATTGAACAAAGTGGTCACAAAGACACCGTCTTCTATCCAAAAACAACAGACCACAACAGAAGTATCATAGTCTTCTCTTTTGTTTATGTTTATTTTTTCTCATACTGATTCTTTTTCTCAGTACAGGCGCTTTGACAAAGGCAGTGTAAGCCCAGAGCTTCTCGGGTCCTTGTTGCACTGCGGCGAGTGTCACAGGCCGCACTGAAGTCATTCAGCCACAGCTTGTAACTCTCCTGTCGGTGCAGCAGCAGCTGTATTTTGCGTTGTGGAATTCAACCGGACAATCACGACCCTAAATATTGTTAAGCTCAGTGAAATCTGGGCTCTCTGTTCTCGGCTCACTGACCCTTTGTGCGTTTGAGCCGACCGGGGTTAACGGGTCTTGGGTGTCACAGACGAGGAGAGGGTTAAATGCTGGCAGAACACAGCGTATGACAAAGGAGAGATTGAGAGAGGCGTCCCATTGTGGTTAAATTTGAAAGGATCGGTCACTTTTGTTCCCTTTTGAAATGGCAGATCACTAAAGGATATATCCCAGTGTCCTTAAACAAAGATATCTGGTGTGAGTCTAGGCCTTTTCTATGGCGTTAAATGGGTTGGATGCTGATTGGACGTACAAGGAGAACATAAAAACCCATCTGGTCTCTTATATGAAGAGTCACAAATAAAGTCAGTCTCATACTATTGGATTGCCACACCAATCTCTGCTTCAGCAACAGCTGCTCATGTCTCACTCTCCTAATCGTCTATTTTTTTCTCCCCTCTTTCCTCACTTCCTTCACCCTTTCTTGTTGCTTATCACAAACTCCCAACCCTTCCTAATAGCCCATTCAAGGCACCATACTCACTCTTCTCTTATTTCGTCTTATTTCACTGCAGTTTCAGTCTGTGTTGAGTTACGACGTGTGATCTAACCGGTGCTAAACCTTTCAGCGTTGT
>JBAJHX010000041.1:15287136-15323140 GCA_037176925.1 Amniataba percoides
AGTGAGTGAGTGAGTGAGTGAGTGTGTGTGTGTGTGTGTGTGTGTGTGTGTGTGTGTGTGTGTGTGTGTGTGTGTGTACACACGTACATGGCTTTAAGCCCATGAGTCTATCTTCTCCCTATGGCTCCATCCCCTCTGGCGTTCTGTCTTTCTCTGTCCTGCCCTGCAATTCAGGATTGCCCTAGTCTGGCAAAGGTTTGTGGTTGTTTTTAGGAGGTTCACACCCTTCAAGTCTCATGATGAGAGTGTAATGCTCAGCCAGTCTTCTCCAGGCTAAATTACTTCTTTTCAAGGAAGTACATGTCTTGTAAACTCACATGTGGGTATGCCTTTCTAACCTCTGCTCTCTCATACTCTGTAGTGTATTTCTTGCCTTTGGCAGGCAGTGCATCCCCCCGTATGTGTTGACAACATGAGTTGCATGCAGTTTTGCAGGAACCCCCACAAGGCTTTGAACACTCGCCTTTTCCTCCTTTATCTCAGAAGGCAGAGCCAGCCCCGACAGGGCTGGAGCGCCAGGTGTTGCAGTATGGCTGACTGTGGGGCAGGCCAGGAAAATTGGAAATGGCGTGTGTGCATGTGTGTTGAGAATGTGAAATTGCCCAGGCCTGTGTGCATAATAGCCCAACAGCTCTGTGCTATGCAGTGAATCAATGTGGCTCCGTGCCAGGCAACAGCTAATATCTCTGCCTCCCTCCTTCGCATTTCTCTCACCCTCCCCTTTTTTTTCTGTCCTCTTCCTCTTCCTTCTGTTTGGCACATATAATGCCTAACATACATCTAATTAGTAAAATATGACAGTTTCTTCTCCATATTTCAGAAATGCTCCTTGTGTAATATTGTTATTAAAAATCCCTACTTAAAAGGTTGAAATTTAGAGTTGTTGATGTGGGGAGAAACCGTCAGAAAAGCAAGAAGTGGAGAATTCAAACCAGCGGAGAGTTAATCATAACCTCCACGGATTTGTTAGGGGATGAAAGCGAATCCATGTCTTTTCCATTCCCATCACACCCCCCCCACCCCACTGAAGGGTAAAGTCTGATGTGAATAATTAGCCTCTCTGTTACTCATTATAGCAAGTGTCTTTGGGTTTGGCATGACATGCACTAATCAGCAACAGTGCTCTCAGTAAGTTCACTAAAACAAGCATACCCCGCCACGTGACGTGGTTTGCATTCCTCACTAAGAAAAAAATGAATAGTATAGTGTAGTGTAGGTTGTTTAATGGAGAATAGTGGGTCAATCCGCAGTTCTAGGCCAGACACATGTGCTGCGTGAAGCCGCCGGATGCCTTTTAGCACCACTGCCCCAAGAGATTTGTATTATGAACAGTTGATAGTGTCCATCTAAATATAGAAACAGCACACACCTCGAAGCAATCTGTCCCTTGGAAGAAGTCCGTGGCTGCGCAGTAGCCTGTGAATGGAGATGGCAAAGGAGAAAGGAAGCATGTCTCTGTTTATCATCACACACAGCGGACAGCACGTGAGCTGTGCTTCACGAGGCAGGAGAATGCATTCAGTCTTTTTTTTTTCCCCTTCCTGCGCCACCTCTTTTCCTCCGCAATCGCAGACAAAGACTAACACTGACCGGCCTTCAGTGCTGCTAGAACACTGCTTCGGCATTCAGGGTCAACCCCTGCACTACGACCATCTGTATGAGTAACCAAACTGACCTAAATGATACAGCGGTGCATTGTTCACCATTCGTCACAGGCCGTCTTTGTCACGGCAAAGGAATGCTGCCGAGGACGCTGAAAAATCTCAGCTCAGCATCGGCCTACTCAGCTCCGTGAGTCCTGCAGAATGCATTTTCATATCACATTTCTGCATCTCAAGGTTGTACCTACTAGTATTGCACAGTAGGCTTTTACCCCGCTGTGACCTATCTGGCATCATCCAGTGAGATAATCATGTCAGCATTATGCCTTTTTAAAATGTGTTTTTGGTCTATTCTGTCAAATTTACATGCCCCCCCCGTACGACTCTGTGAAGATGTGACTTTATTGTCTACGCCAGAAAACATTGTCACTACATGAGCTCTTTTTTGGCTCAATTTTCTTCTATTCTTATTTCGTCTTGTTTTACTCCCACTGACACGTTGAAAGATCTCCACTCACCATCTTCCTTTCCAGGTTTGTGTTTGTGCTTTTCTTTTAATTTCATTAGTGTCCTATCTTTAGGATACATCAACCTACTTAGCTTTGGAAGGTGCTTCTTCTTCTTCTTCTCTTGCTCAGCATCAAAGGAGCTGTCTGTCTCGTCACTCTGTCTTATCCTGTTTCCAAATCTCCATTTCTGTCTGCCTCCTCCTGGCCTTTGTGCAGCAAGCTTTACTTTCCTATTAAATCCAGACTGTGAGGCCAATGGAAACTTTAACAATGAGATGACTGAAGCTGGACCAGATTTAGAAGAATCAGATCCAAACCCAGAGAGTTTGCTAATTGGTTTTTGGTCCTTAGGCAAAGGTTTTCCAAAAAAAAAAAAAAAAAGATTCATTTGTATTGATTGAAATACTCCCTCTCTCCTAAATCTAAGCCAGTGTATGGATCATGGGTATATCCTTGCATTAACTCGTATATACGGTTTTGCTCTCCACTCCGGAGGATCGGCAGTAACCACTTCTCTGGAGACACCTCTGCCCACTCGCTGTTCTCACTTCACGCCACAGAAACGCTGTTCTCTGTCAGCGGGACAGAAACTGAAAATAGAATTTTAGATTCAGCTTCCTTCAGCTCCGCGGGGCCTCTGAGACCGGCGGTATTGATCTGTTTGTTTCCTGCCAGAGACCCAAAGCCCGTCTCCCTTGTGCTCTTGACTCACCGGATCATAGAGGCAGGAGGATTCGGTGAACTCTGCGACCTACATTGTTTCTGCCTTAACTTCAGAAGAAGGGGCGATCATTAGGACTGGGGCTATAGCCTTCAGAAGCCACTGTTTGGCATTTCCCCTCTATTATTTAACAGGGATCACATAGCAACAAGGTGTGATTGACCATTGAGTCCTGATTTGCCTCACCTTCTAATCAGCGGACTTTACCTCTGAAGGCTGTGTCTTATTATAGGACAATACACCCAACCCTGTTCCAACATGCTTTGAACACAAACACACAAGCAGTCTTTATTAAATACTTTATTAAAGATTTGCCTGTCCGGGAACAAAGCTGTCGTAGCAACATTTGTTTGGCTGAAAGATAAACCTACAGATAGCTGATTGAGTTTAACACCCTGGGTGTAAAATAAACCTCATCACCAAAGAGACCAGTATATTCATATCGTCTTTAACTAAAACAAGAAATGCAGGCATGGCAACGTAGTCCTTCCTCAAATTTGTCTGCGCTAATGCACCCACGCGCAAGTTTTTATTTATACCTTTTGAAGGGTACCATGTGGTAATCTTATGACAACGATAGTCAGTTCTCTGTTCTGGTGTGAGCAATGCATGGGGAAGTAATGAAAATAATCCAAAGAGCTGATGGGGGAAAAAAGAACAAAGGTCGGAGGTGACTCGTCTCATTTTATCAATCACATGATGCGTTTGATCACAGTGATTATGCACTTTGATCTCCTCATGGCAGCCCGCGATGGAAAGACCAGCCCAGCAGGATGTCTGACCTCAGCCTATAATGTATGCACTCATCTGGACTCAGACATCCGGTTCTGGAGAGGGATAAGTCTCCTAAATGACTGACTTTTCTTTATGTAGCGTCATAATGTGGGCCACAGCCGTCTGCGAGGAAAATCTGTGAGGAAATCCAGTCCAGACAGCGTGCTAATGACTAAAGATCTGCCTTTGATTAGCTTTACAAGAGATTAATAATCCATACTCAGATGCCCAATGGAGAATACTGTAACATATGGCAAGCTAAAGATGAATTATAAATTGGGTGGGCAGCTCACTGTGGGATTATGGGCTTGGTCGCGTGCGTCCCCAATTTACCCTCCCCTAAAAGTAGCCTACCCACGCTTGGGGAGTTTAGATTAAAGACCTTGGGTCAGTGGGTTTTGACCAGGGGCTCCACTTTACGTTTGAAGGACAGGCCTCTTAGATTGGATTGATTGGAGTCCCTTCAATATCCACCATGCACCAAGATTATGGTGATGGGATTCCCCCTGGTTTCTGATTGGGTTAATCCTGTCTCTTCTAACGACTTCCTAATCAAATACGGTCTCCTGCTGATTAATGGTGTGATGTTTGAGGAGGAGAGAGGTGGTTGGGAAAGATATGGGAAGAGTTTTTAACACATATTCTCATTTAGAGTGTCTGACATTTGTTATTTATTCACATTGGCTGTCAGTAAACAGCCACGTGAACCTTGGTTATAAGATTACTGAAGCACCTCGCAGTTGTTAAGGTGCCATGGTAACTATCTGTTTTTCTATCAATCATCTGTTTATTCCATGAAATGTGAATATAAAATATCCATACTAGTTCGTGATGTCTTCAAATTGCTCATTTTTTCCAACCAAGTCTCCAAAACCCAAAAGATATGAAGTTACTATCATGGTAACTCATCTAATCGATTAATCGACTGATTTTAGCTCTGATGTGTGGGCTCAGTAGGTTATTTTATCTACTGTAACTGGTTTAAAAATTATTGGCAGACATCAGGTCATCTTGTGACATTCTTTAGTACATTAGCACAATCCAATTTGTGCTAATATGCAGTTTGTTTGTCCTTAGAAAATATACAGATGAGGTTCCTCTTGTCACTGACAAAGTTAGCACCATCTCAAACTGCCCCTGCTTCTAAATGAAGCAGAAGCAGTGTGAAAGTATATCTCTTCATATTTGCTGTCTCCATGTTTGAATTGTCATCTCTCCAGGAATCAGAAAAATATTCTAGCCGCTCCGCACGAGACATGATGTCACGCTCCTCTGTAACCCATTAAACTAGTTTCACGCATTCGCATATTCGTCTAAGTCCTGCAAGTAGGCCAGTTCGACTAATGCAAATTTCCAGATTTTCCTTTCTCTAAAGGAATTACTGGGATTATTACGATACGCAGTCAAACAGAGAAAATCCTGCGGCAGCCAGTCACGTGCAGATGTGCAGGGGTAGCAGGTCAGAGAGAGGAGAGCGTGCACTGCAGCTGCAAACAAGGTCAGATTCAGCGCCTCAGGTGATTTCAGATTACTGCCTGCGCTTGAGCTGTGAGGCGGGATGAGAATCAGACTTTCCATCAGATCGCTGGTGGTTACAGGATTGGAAATGAAATCTGTAATCAGGGGATGATTATTTTGAGAAGGGAGAGAGAAGCCTAACCTAGATTCTCCTACAGTTAAGATCTCTCTGTTTGTCTGTCTGTTCATATTTTGTTGGGCAGTGACAAATTGAGGTCAAAATTAAGTGAAACATTCATTCAACCGTGAGACATTCTTTCATATTGCACAGTCAAACTACATGACTGTGTTTTCAGCCTTTCAACAGAGAATATCCCCCACAGAAGGCTGGAGCCTTAGCCTGTATGTCTTCTGCAGTTATTTAATCTTCATGAACTTCATCCGCTCTGGGGAAATCCATGAAAATCAAATAATATCTGCTGATGGTCCCGTACTCTGCTATGATCTCTTGAGGTATTAAGAGCATTAGAGTACAGGCTTCTCATGATCACCCAGACGCTCGGCCATTTGCTCTACTTTTCCTGTTTGGTTTTTCCCATCTGTGGAGTCACTGCAGTGCACGTGCAGGGGAGGCCAACATTCTGCGGGCGACGGGAGGGAGGGAGGGAGAAAAGGGGGGGACAAGGGGGGAAGACGGGATGATGCAGCCCAGATGGAGCCTAACTGATTATCTCTACGGGGGCAACGACAGTATTTTGGGAGGTTTTTGAGGCCCCAGTCCTCAGCTGAACCACAGTATTAGAGATTAATGTCACTTTAAAACGGTTGAATCGCAAAGCACACTTTTGTCAGTTACAATCCTGATTATAAAAAAAATTATAATATCCACTTAATAATTCATTTCCTGATTTACACATATCTCTAGTTCACACAGCCACCAAATAGCAGAGCTTCTAACCAACGGCACTTTTCCTTCTTTATCGTATCTCCAGGCCTTCGGACAAGCCTACTCCAACCACAGGAAGGTGGCAGCGGATGGGGAGAGCCGCGAGGAGTCCCTTATCCAGGAGTCGGCCTGTAAGGAGGCGTACTACGAGCAGAGAGTCCTGGAGCTGCAGACCGAGCTCCGGCAGGCACGCAACATCCTCACCAACACCCAGTCTGAGAACGAACGCCTGAACAGCATTACCCAAGAGCTGAGAGAGGTAAAAGTCCAGGATACACGTCATACCACAGTTATAACAAAATGATTCCTGCTTTTAAAAATCCCACAAACCCACAGCAGACACATGATGTCTGAAACGTCAGCACAAGAGAACCAGATAAAGTTATTCAGTGAATATGACTGTTCATCAGGAGGCATTATATCGCGGCTGTCTTTTTCTTGCGTCAGTGCTTTTCGAATGAAGTCAGTTGTTAGTGGAAGCAGAGAGTTCAGCGTCTGCTCTTGCTTTGCCCGCAGCTACCGAAAACAACGGGGGTGTTTGTTGACTCTTATCGTCTGATGCGGTTCATCTGTCTGAAGCTACAGAAAACATAACAGATATTCACCTCTGATGTCCCACCGATGTGAAACCCTGGGCATTTGAGCCCTGCAGGAAAATGGGACTTAAAGCTTCTCACTTTACTTTTCACTGAATTTCAAATGAAGAGGCAATTGAGAAGCAAAATATGTTCCTGTCGTATAAATATGAGTTCCCGTCTTGTCTCGGTTTCTCAATATTTCTGTCCTAGCTTGTATTATTTACAGTGTAATTGCAGTCAACGGCTGGTGTGTTTTTGACAAGCTAAGACAAGTCTAATTGTGCTGCAGTGATTGAAGGACCTAGTCGAGGCCGAATGAAGCAACACCTTGCCTTTAAGCTTAATGTGATGTCCTCCACCCTTATTGTCATGTAGGGTGGAGCTCTGATTACAGATGGAATAAAAACACTAAGGTCATGGGAAACATGCTCAGTTACAAAGGATGACATGAACTTACATGAATAATTGATCAATTAATATTGTAGATTCTTATGAACTATTGCCCGACAGCAGTGTTTAACCTGTCACACCAGCTTAGTGACATGCCTCATTATGAAAACTAACGTCCAACGAGCCCTTTTTTTTACCATCCTTTTGTTCACAGAAATCTGTTTTTCTGAAACAGGACCAAGCCATTCCCATAAATTGGGGAAAATCATTTTAGACATTCCAGCAAACAGGTTCATGTTCTACTCTCTTAAGCTTACCCAAATATCATAATGCAAACCTTTATTGTCTGCGCCCCACTTTGGACAATGTCTGACCTCCACACCGCTTCCATTTACATTTACTCGCAGCTAATTGACCCCATTAGAGGAGACGAGTGCGGTGCTGTGCCTGGGTTGTGTGTCTTTGCCACTGGCCTTGCGTGTGTGTGATGTTGTGCGATGGAGCTGCTGATGAGGAGATTGAATTAACATGAAAGCAATTCAGGTTCAAATCACACTAGCCCAGAAATGTACACAGCTTTGAGGAATCCCGTTTGACACAAAGACAGAGAGACATTAAGGGATGAAAGGAGATGAACAGAGTCTGACAGGCGGGCAAAGGAACCTCTCACAAGAATTATAAAGAAGAGGGTTTGAAGTAGAAACATGTTTCAGGAGTTTGGCTGTGTGGGGAGAGAGAGAACAGACTATCCATGCTAGACTGCGTGTTGTGTTGGTGTTAAAAGATCAGTGTTTGTTACTTGTTCCACCCATGCACCAAATAAAAAAAGCACTAGCACGCTTGTTTTGTTAAGAGAAGCAATGGGAGGACCATTTGGGCTCCAATCCTGTATTATGACTTTAAGCACATTTATTCATTTCTGGTCTCTCCATTCTCTCCTCTCTTCACATCGCTCTCACTATCTGGCAGTTAAACCCATCAGCACTCCAAATCTTCTCGTGCACCGCAGATTTAGCTGATCCACTGTTTTGCGGGTCAAGTTGATAATTCCAGTGTAATTAGGAGGGAGGGGGGCAGTTAAACTGGGGCTCTCTTCCTGAGTCTAAACTCTTTGGCAGACAGCTGCAGGGACCGCTGCTGTTTTCTGTGAGTCACTGCTTAAGACAGATGTCAGAAGCTGTTTCTTACTGAGATTAGTGGAAAAAAAGACTTAAAACCGGCGTGTTCTCCACAACAACTTAAGTTTAGGGAAGCTGCAAATTCCACTATAATTAGGTCAACTGCTACTCAGCTAAGTTGGTATAAGTTGGGCATTATGCAAACCAGATGTTCCCAACCAGGCATGGTTTTGAAACAAGAACACGACTTTCCTTTTGTAAAACTTGTCCTGCAGCCATTCAAGACTCAACTTGAAGATGATTACCTTCTACAGAGACTTTTAAATCTCCCACCTGAGGTTATTTACTTCTTACATCTGGATCATAAAATCTGACCTAACAGGGAGTGCAGTGTTTGGCCCAAAGCTGATCTACAGCTCTGATGAAACTGGTGTTGCCCTGGTGGCCTGTGTGACGGCCTTTCTGCAGGTGCCATTCCCATTACCAACGGCCTGACACAGCACCGCGGGCTCCCGGCCAGCTCTAATTGGCTAAATAAAAGGGGGCTGGAGTGTAAATTGCCCCATGTATGGAAGATAATGACACCCTTCTAATGCTACTTCTGTGGGTGCTTGGAGGAGTGTGTGTGGCAGGCAAATGGAGGGAGCCTGGGCACTGAGGCTGGCATTGTGACCAGACTGACAGGACTGAAAGAGGCCTTTGTCTCCTGGGTTTCAAATTAGCCCAAAAAGCTCAGGCAGTGAGGGGAGGCAGGGGAGGAGGGAGGGCATTAGGAGAGCATGAGAGTGGTGCGAAAGAAAGAGAGGGAGGCCTAAAATCCATTGGAAAAGGAGAAAGACTTAATGAGAGCTAATTCAGCACCAGTGGCAAACGGTGGTGTTTTTCCAGGACAGCATGGCTAATCATATTGAGTCAGGAGGATGATTGAATGACTCAATTTCATCGGGGAATGCAAGTGACAGTTGGGCTGCAACTGTTGCCTTTTGTTTTCGGTTGAAAGCGAGGGGTTTTCCTGCCCATGCGTATCGACCAGTTTCTTTTTTTAAAGTTCAAATGGCGTCAATGCAGCAGAGAGCCATTTGACGGCGTACGTTTTTCGCAAATCAGCCACCAGATAATGTCATCGTTCCACCATTCTGCAAATCTGGAAGCTTCACTCAGCATAAAATAGCATTTGTCTCTGCACAGGCCAGTTCATTCACGACCATTTAGTAACAGCGTTTCAGCTTAATCACATTTCAGCCTCCCAGGCAGACTCTCCTGCCAAAGACTTGAATGTTAGCCCCGAGCACCGATAAGACATATTTCGTCGCTATGGTGCAGTCTACAGGATTAAACCCCCACAAAGACCTAGTAACATTGTAAGGAGGCCCGCTGTAATAGGCATGACTTCATTAAATTCAATCTCATGTCTTGAGAGAAATGTGCCCACAGTGATGGCTGCCATTATCCTCGCAGAATGGGGATCCCCATACCCCGCCTCTTTGGAAATTATCAAGCTAAGCCCGAGATAAAAACACTGAGAAAAGTTATCGGTGTAGTTAAATCTATCTTTACTCTCTTTTCACCCTCAAATTTCATGTGCTTCCTCCTCAGAATCGCCACCATGATTGCTTGCAGTACTTCTTTTCTACATTTGCATCACTAAGGATGCAGTACTCTTGCTTTATCTCCATTAAGAAACAGCTGGCATCCTGAAAAAAAAGTCGCTTGCCCCGACCATTTTTCCCTCACAGACAGATAAATGGTAGTGTTTCGCTTCTTGTCCATCACCATAATGTGACGGGGCCATTCAAATGTTAAACATGATTGGTTTTTCCACCTCATTGACACAGTGGATGGAGCTGCCAGACTTTAAGCTGCCATCCTTAATTTGAGTGCTCGTTTCGACCTGCTAGATTTAACACCTGACAGAGAAGTGGAGGCGGGGCTGGGGGGGATTGAAAGAGGAATCCGTATTGATGGGATGATTTTAAAAGGGCGAAATAGGTAAGAGAGAGAAGGAGTTAAAGCTTTTGTTGTTGCAATCAGAAAGACTTATAGAGAGGGATGCAGGTTTCCTGTGGCGGGAGCAGATGAAGAGCAGTGCTGAAGCTCTACCTCGATCACTGAGAAGTCAGCGTCAAATGCATAAAAAAAGATAAACAGAAACTGAGAAGGCAGAGGAATATGATGAATAGAGAGTGAGAAGAGGTGTAAGAAACAGGCACATGCTGCTTCACTTTCCATTTTTGCCGCCGTCACAAGCGACCCATGACCTGCTCTAAAGCCTCCAGATGTTATCTGGGTCATCTGGCTGCGGCATTTAATCTTGCACCAACTTAAGATAACCACCCTCACGAGCCGCATGTCTCACAGATTGATGCCTATTTTTAGTCCGTAAAGAGGGGTGCGCCTCTAAAATACATTTAGGAGATTTGCCATTGATCCCTCATAATGTTCGTCTTTTGGTATCTGCTTTCTTTATTTAAGCCCCTGGGTGACAGCACCAAAGAGGTTTTCCGTGCCGGATCGATGCATCCCAATAAATCAACATCACACAAACAAACAGGCCTGCACGTTCGCTTCAATTAATGGGTGTAAAATGTGCTCGCGTGCACATTTCTCCACTCTCATCCAAATGACCTCAAAATCACTAATTCACCATTAAGTGCAGGCACTTTCCCCCCTTGGGCGTTTTTTTTTTTTTTTTTATCTTCTGTCACACACTAGCCACACCACCATCAGCCACACAATCACGCAATCTCTTTCACTTTCTATTTTTTAATGGTCTCATTGAAAAGTGCCACCTTGATTGTGTTTTCTCTCCGTAATGGAGTCTGGGCCGGCTGCATAGAAAGACAATTGCTCGCAGCAAAGAGGAGGATAAAAGCAGATCTGCTTTCACCCACATTCTCGACTCTGACAGTAGCAATAGGCCCCTGAGCTTCATTATTCCTTTGCTCTGTCTAAAGCTATAGCATGGGGGTTGAGCTGCGCAACGTCTGTGATTCATTTCTCATCTCTCCGGAAGGTAATCCCGGGATGGACTCGGCTTGGTGGGGTTAGATTTAACTCGGGCTGACGTGACCTTGACATGCTGCGGAGCCTAGAGGACACCTCTCATCAGCCTGCTGAAGTCCAAAAGTGCTCTCTCTGGAGCATGTTATCCCCCAGAGATCTAAAAGCAGAAGCGAACAAAGCTGTCCCCTGTCTGCATCTTTTTATCTGGTAGACAGAAATGATGGAACGAAAGCTCAGTGCGCAGAAAGAATTCAGCTGTGACTGATGCGTCGTCTCTAAAAGCACACTGACACACTTTAAGGAGAGAGGAAATGTGGATTGGGGGGTGCAGAAATGAGAGCTGCACTTGCAAAATGGGGGTCAGTGGTGTTCAGAAAAGGGGTAAAAGAAAAAAAATATTGACCTGCGCTTGTGGTCATGTCATCTGGGAGCCCCTCTGCACTTTGTAGGCACAATAATTTGGGAGAAAAGAAGTCAAGTGCATGTGCATTTTTACTGAAGAGCAAAGTGAACAGGATTGAGAGTGAAATGGAGGTCAGTGGAGTAAGAGTGCAAGCGAGAAACATCTTTATATTGAGCCTGTCTCTGCTATTATATCAATAATACAGTCTCGTGCCAGCTGGGAGTCTGGGCGGCACTTTCAAGGGAACCAAACCAACTGGCAGGAAGCTTGTAAATATGGATTTTGCATGAAATGCAAGCTGGCTTTTCTAAAGTTATTAAGAACAGAGCAGATCCTTTGACAAAGCATTAAAACATTCCTAATCTACGCTTGCGTTAAGCCTGAAACTTCGCCACCGTGGCTTACTAAGCGATGGAGCCTTTTCCCATAGAAGCCGAGGTTATAGCGGCTCAAACACATTGGGAAATTACTCCGAGCTTTAGCGAGATTTAAGCAGGCTCAGCTCCACTGTGCTGTCAAAAGCAGTTTAACCATGAAAAGAAAGCTTCAGAGTTGAAAGTGAGAAAGTTCATACAGTACAGCTGCAAGACGCTCTGACCCACAGAGGGTGACCTAGAGAGGGTTCATTAGAGCAACAAAAAAAAGTTATAATGCTTGCCTTCGTCTTCATTAGGCTTTTAAAACTTTGAATATATCTCGCCCTTGCTGTAAGGTTACGGTGTGGCTGGACAGCTCTGTGTTTTTGCAGCCACCCACTTTGCATGGAAGTGACACATTTGCCTGTTTGTGTGTGGGCGTATTCGAGCAGCTGTCCAGACGCCACCTGAGGTGACAGCAATGGCGGGGTGGTCCTCACTAGCCACACATCGGCCCAGTGGTCATTAAAGAGACGTAACAAGCCACACACGTGCGATCCCAATTTACGACAAACATTCCCAGAGGACGCGTGCTCTTTGTATAATTAAATGTTATTCACACACGGCAGAAACGCACATGGCCACCGCAAAAAACCCTGATGAGTTTACTCAAATCAACTCCCCCCCCGCCTGCCCTCGCAGTCTCTGAGGGGCGACGTGTAGCAGAGGATGTGGAAGAGAGGTCAAAGGTCAAAACCCTGGAATGCATTGTAATGAGATTGTAGGAGGACCTTAATCAGGTTCAATGGTGGCCTGTATTCATCAGAACCAAACAGCACTGACCCTCCAGCTGAGACACACATAACCCCGGCCAGGAAAAGACCCGAACAACCAGCTGGCACTGCTTTTGTTGAGATAAAAACAAGAGATTATTCCAGCAATATGAGCTCTCTATGAAATAGTTGTCTATATGTTGTTTGATATTCTACAGCTGACATCTAGAGTGTCTGAGTCTGTTAATGGCTTGATTGATTCCGACCCTTTTCCCCCATTTTTTTCCTCTTATTTAGTCCTCTGTCACAAGTCAGGACCACTGTATAGAGGCTTAGTGGTAGACCCGATCTGTATTGTAAGCTCATGCATTATGGAGTAATGCACTAACATCAGGGCTTTGGCACAGCAAACGCCCACGCTCATTAGACATGCGCAAAACCCCCAGATGAACATTAATGCGCCTTCAAACGTCATCCTCTGCTCAGCTCTGCACATAGTCATCAATTATTACTCAGAGCAAACGACTAGCATGTACTCTTCATCAACGGGGATTATTTTTGTCAGCGAATTCTTCTCTCAGTAAGCCAAATAAGCAAATAAATTCCAATTACAGAGAAAATAACAAAAACAAATCGTTTTTTTTGATGCGTTACAGTCTCCTGAGGCCCATCAGTTAGATGTTTTGGAGAGTGAATTATTGTTGTTTATCACTACAGCTGCATTACTGTGGAATACCATACTCAGTTGTAAATAGTCTGTGACAGGGAAATTGCCCTTTAATGTCGTCTGAGCACACACAAAAAGATCTTCTAGTTATTAAAAGGTGTTTATAACCCATCGGTGTACCTGTCACCACCAGCTTATTACCCGTTCTGTCTCAATGAGTAACATCACTGATTCATTCAGTCTCAAGGCAGCAGCGATATGAGAAAGTCAGCTAAGTGAAAGCCTCTCAGGATCGACTTCCTCCTGTCGCTGAAATGATCCAAGAGCAGGGATTGTGACGCGGCGGCAGGGACGGTGACAGCATGAGAGGAAGGGGCCACCTGGCGAGGGATTGGGAGACTAATTGTCCCTCTGGTATCAGGTTATCTCTGCCAGCACTCCCGAGGGAAGGACACGCATCACACAAGCACACACACGTATACGGCCGCAAACACACACACACACATGCAAATCCCGATGATATTGCAAAGATAGAGGCTGCCATAATTTTCTTACCATCTCACACACGTAAATATACTCACGTTCTGCATTTGTTCAGGAGATAATGACTCCTGCTGTGTTTGTGTGTGTGTTGATTGAGACTTTGGCATCATATTCATGCGTTTCCCCCTCTTTCTCACATTACTTTCCCCCCCACATGCGCATGTTCATTTGTTCGGTTCAAAGAAGAGCGAGGCCCACCTTCCTTCGGGGAGTATCTCCTTACTTCAGAGCTTTTTATCTGTTATTTTTCTATGAGGCCGCCGGCTAAGATGTCCCTCGTCCAAATGTCCTGTGGGGTTCTCGTGTTTATGGGATGAGCCAGTCAGCAGGGGTGGGGTGGGCAAAGCGAGGAACCTTTTTAAAAGAGAAGGACGGAGGGTTAAACAGGGCGATAGATGGGGAAGTAAGGGACAGGTGGCTCTGCAGGGCTGATCGGATCCTTCTGGCTTCCTTGTGTGGGTGTCTACAAGCAGGGGGAAGGGCACGTGTCTTACCTCTAACCTTTATATAATTAATGATGCCTTTCCTGAGCAGCAAAAGAGAGGCAGCTGAACTCACAATGTATTAAAAACACTAGTACTATCTTGTAACAAATGCTTAAGGATATTACAGAGGATATTAATATGATCTTTTTTTTTTTTACACTGGCACAAGTATTCGCAAATATAAACTGAAAATTTTGATTTTCAAAACAGCTTCTGATTTCTACAGTTTATTCAGTTGTGCTGATTAGTCCCCTTATCGTTCTATACAAGGAAACCAAGCCTAATCTAACTCCTCTTTAGAAAATTATCACATTACCGTTCTTCCCGGCGAATGAATGCCCCTCACCATGAGAGATAAGTAGGCTTCAGTCTCTTTGCAGCCATCAGAGCTGGCAGTCAGGCACGCTTGTGGCCTGCTGCCCAGAGAGACACCTGGCACCTCCGTCTCAAACACGAACAGGCGTGCATACACACACACACCAAACACACACACGGCAGGGTTTCGGCCAGATGGGAGCCCTTTCTTATCTGGCGAGATTTAGAGCGTTAGAGAACCGACGTGACACAAACAGTTACACTAAAGCAACAATATCCAATCAAAACGCCATCTCTCTCGCACTCGCGCAAACGAGATTGATATAGCGGTCACTGACAGATCTCCTTCTTTTCCTCCCCCCGTCTACCTCCTTTGCCCACAGAACAGCCAGATGGTGGAGCTCCAGAGGAATCAGCTGCGCGATGACATCAAGGAGTACAAGTTCCTGGAGGCTCGCCTGCTGCAGGACTACACCGAGCTGGAGGAGGAGAACATCTCGCTGCAGAAGCAGGTCTCCGTGCTCAAACAGAGCCAGGTGAGGATGGAGCAGCGCTGCAGCTCTGTGTGTTCAAAGTTTGAAACGTGTTGAACGTGCAGAACATCTCCTTCTTTGCCTTTGCTGCTGGGTATCATCATGCAATCTGCCTCTTTGGTTTGGCTTAATTAAACTGGTAGTTTCAGGCATCTTGTCAAAGTATTTTTTTTTTTTTTCTTCCAAACACACGCTTACTATTTCACAGAATCTTGGTATCCCTCCAGTCCCCAGACATCCTCTCTCAGTCTACCTCCTTCTTGTACTGATTAGGCTGCCAAAAGAGACACGAGCACTTTAATAATGAGATTTAATTATGATAATAAAAACATCCTCGGAAACAGTAAAGTGATAAGCAGCTGCCTTTGTTTTGTTTTTTTGAATGCCTAAAGCTACCGTCTGTGCCTCACAGACTTTCTTACGGCTACCACTTTTTAGACTGGAGATTTTAGCACTTTGTGATAGCAAACACACCTCTCGCGTTTAGTCAAACGAATGAAGTAAAAAAAATGTGCATATGCAAATATAAAACGGAGCAGAATTTGCAAGGAGGGTATTTTCATTTGATGCCGTCTTTCATGCTTGAGCTTTTAATGCTCTCCATTGGCTCTTGTCATCTTAGATTATGTTTTCTGCATTCATCACAGAGGGCGTAAAACAAACAAAGACATCGAATATAAAAGGGATTCCCAAATCCAATTCACTTAAAACTAATTAGAAAGGGAAATTATATGGATATGTTCTTGATTAACATTATCTTGAATAATCATTCTTTTTGATACAGCTCCTTTGCCACACATTTTTTTATTGGAGCTGCATTCAGTTGTATTTATTTCTCTGCAAATGCAAAACTCATGAAAGGTTTTCCCTCTCCTCCCTCTACCAGGTGGAGTTTGAAGGTTTGAAGCATGAGATCCGTCGTCTGGAGGAGGACACTCAGTTCCTTAACAGCCAGCTGGAAGATGCCATCCGCCTGAAAGAGATCGCTGAGCGTCAGCTAGGCGAGGCCCTTGAGACCATCAAGACTGAGCGCGAGCTGAAGGCATCCCTGAGGAAAGAGCTCTCCCACTACATGAGCATCGGAGACACCCTGTATCACAGGTATAAAAACAGGCACAGGCATCAGCGCACACTATAAAGAACACTGAATAACGCACCGTTCACACCTCTTTCCCTCTTGCTCAGCCCTCTTAGCATTTCTCTGGATGGCCTCAAGTTCAGCGACGATGCCGCCACCGAACCCAACAACGACGAGGCTCTCCAGGGATATGAGAATGGCTTCACCAAACTGGCCAATGCCATCGCCTACGACAACTGCGTCTCCACGCCCAAGAAGGAAGAGCTGTTCCACCCCGCACCCAGCCTCGTGGATGACCTGCTGAGTGAACTTAACATCTCAGAGATCCAGAAGCTCAAACAGCAGCTTATGCAGGTTTGTCCTCCACCGTGGAAAACTCAAACAATATTGTTTGCAATCCAATTTTGCAAACCTGTTTTGATGAATAAAAACCAAGTAACAGTTGGTTCATTTGAATGCAGGAGAGCAAATGTCTTAAAAATACAGTGTTGTCCTCAAAACAAACTAGATTGACATTAGAAAATAGAAATAACTTGACAGCAGGACTGTGTATTTAAATGGATTGGAGGTGCGTCTGAAAGAGTGAGTGAGTCAGTGTGAAGGCCAGATCCTGACCCAGGCTGCTGCAGGGACCTAAATCCTCTTCTACAGAGTTAATGCAGAGAGGCACACACACCCTTAAGGCTCCGCTGGGCTGCGAGGCGGCGGGTGGTGGCACCAGAGGACCTACCATCTGTTTACTCATCACCCCATGAGTGAAAGGCCACGCCTGAGCGGGCACCATGGTTACCAGAAAGTACCGGGAACCTGTGGATAATGATTGCCATGAGGCCTTAGGGATTAACTTTTTTTTCCCCCTCCCTTCATCAAACATAAACACAGTCACAGGATTAATGTGTGAACTAGAGGTTCCCTAACTGCCACCCTGCTACGGGCATCGCTCTGGTTCTCAGCCTGACCACTGTGGCAAATCGGGCGGCCTGTGACAAGGCTCCGTCTTTGATACGACCCAGCGTGTCATGAAGCCTCCTGCCAGGTCATTCCACAGATTCCAGGCAGGAATCAGAGCACAGGAAACAGAAAGCTTCCTTCACTCATTTAGCCACTCTCCGCTGCTCTCCAACCTTATCTCATTCTATTGATTAAGTACTCAACAATCAATCCCAGACATCCGTTCCACAGATATTTTCCTGTTGGTCCCTGGTAATCTATAACAACATCCAATATGGATGCTGCAGGAGTAGAATGATGCGTTAGCTGCTACATCCAACTTCCAAATTTAAGAAATATTATAAATATGTGCGTGCAAATTATAGATATTTTTAAATGTAACGTGAAATTCATCATGCATTATAAAGTTTCATGCTTTCATACGTTAAATGTTAACATGTAATACAAAGCCATATTAATCTTATGCATCACAGTAATAGTGATTATATGTTGATGTACAGATGACAGCAGGGCACGTGCACATTTTATATTATTTACAGATCAGATTCTGAAATAGCTCAGGGCTTACATCAGCACAACTGTTTGCATGTGTGTAAGGTGACCCGGCCGATGACTCTGCCAATGCTGTGCTGAACCCGCTCCAGCAAATTGTCAAGGTCATCCCGACCCCGGCAATGAGCCTTGCATACCTTGGCAACGCAAGCCCGATAGAGGATAGAGTTACAACATGACAGATAATCCACTGATTTAATATGATCTGTTTTCAAAGCAGGAATCGTTCACATCCTCAAATTACTAAGAAATTAAAATGTGAGAGTACATTTGTGCGATAATCCAAGCAGAGAGTACAATACTTTCGTTACAAGCATACAGAATGCCTCAAATCATATTGCTTTTTTTGTGTGTGTCTCTGCTTCTCCCCTCAGATGGAGCGTGAGAAGGTCAACCTGCTGTCCACCCTG
This sequence comes from Amniataba percoides, assembly GCA_037176925.1. NCBI lineage: Eukaryota > Metazoa > Chordata > Actinopteri > Centrarchiformes > Terapontidae > Amniataba > Amniataba percoides. Next base: position 15,305,301 of record JBAJHX010000041.1, read on the forward strand.
CAGGACTCCCAGAAACAGCTCGAGCAAGCCAACGGTGCTCTGTCAGAACATCAGGAGAAGGTCAACCGCCTCACGGAGAACCTCAACGCCATCCGCAAGCTCCAGGCCAGCAAGGAACGCCAGTCTGCCTTGGACAACGAGAAAGAACGTGACAGCCATGAAGACGGAGACTACTACGAGGTGGACATCAATGGACCTGAGATTCTGGAGTGCAAGTACAAGGTAACCGTCCCCTTACGGCTGAGGTCGAATTTGTATTTTGTCAAAAAGTTATTGATTTTTACGTATCCTCAACTCCTGATCTTGCCTCGCTAGGTTGCTGTGTCTGAGGCAGGAGAGCTGAAGGAGGAACTGAAGACTCTGAAGACAGAATACCAGGCCTGTCAGTCGCGTTACGAGGAGGAGCGCACCCGTCTGGAGAGCGATGTCACCACGCTGGGAGCGAAGCTGGCAACTCTGGAGAAGACAAGTCAGTCAGACAGAGAAGAGAAGGCTAAGCTAGAGAAGGAGCTGCGCAAGGTGAGACGTTGCTTTTAATATTGACATTGGTTTGGTCTTTTTTTAGACTTTATAAGACAAATATTTTGAATTGACGCATTTCTCTTTGTGCAGTTGAGCGACGTGGCTGGTGAGTCCCAGGGCAGTCTGAGTGTGGCACAGGATGAGCTTGTCACCTTCAGCGAGGAACTGGCCACCCTGTATAACCACGTCTGCATGTGCAACAACGAGACACCCAACCGCATCATGCTCGACTTCTACAAGGAGGGTAAGGGCGGTCGGAGCAGCCCAGAGGGCCGCGGCCGTCGCTCTCCCATCTTGCTCACCAAGGGCCTCTTCCCTGAACCCGGCAAGACCGACCTGAGCGACGGAGCGCCATCGCCGGTCTCCTCGCTGCCTTCTCCCGTGTCTGACCACCGACGCGAGCCCATGAACATCTACAACCTGGTCGCCATCATCAGAGACCAGATCAAGCACCTGCAGCTGGCTGTGGACCGCACCACCGAGCTGTCGCGCCAGAGGGTGGCCTCCCTGGAGCTGGGCACCGTAGCCGACAAGGACAAGGAAGCCTGCATGGAAGAGATCCTCAAACTCAAATCCCTGCTCAGCACCAAGAGGGAACAGATTGCGACGCTGAGGACGGTCCTCAAGGCCAACAAGCAGGTAGGTCGTTCTGTTGTGTCTCTCAAACAAATGTCTGTTCCTAACTGGGTATCACTCCCAAACATTTGTCCGTTTCCCTTGAAAGACAGAAACAGAAGGCGTTATTTCAGGTCTTTTCAGCTGTTGCGGCAAATGCGTCGCAGACGAGATCTGTGACAAACACCAGTGGAGACATCAGCTGTCCAGAGTATCTGTGTGGTTGGGATGGGAGAACAGCCCTCCAAAAGCACAAAGAACCATAACTGAGAGATACAGTGTGTATGCAGTTGCTCTGGTAGCCCTTTTAAAGTGTATGTGTGTGTGGTTACTCAGTGTGCATTAGAACACAGACATGAAAGCCGCTCATAAAGCACACACCTATGGTTCTTAAACTAACAATAGCAACCACAGGCTGCTGGGCTAACTTAATGACTTGAGAAACAGAAAATAGGTCATATGGTTCATATTAAGAAACCCCTTGCGACAGGAAATAAGCCCCCCGACGCCCTCCAGCTGCTCTGACCCTTTTGTTCTTGCCGTCCACCCACAGACAGCTGAAGTTGCTCTGGCCAATCTGAAGAGCAAGTATGAGAACGAAAAGGCCATGGTGACCGAGACCATGATGAAACTGAGGAACGAGCTCAAAGCCCTGAAGGAAGACGCCGCCACCTTTTCCTCTCTCCGTGCCATGTTCGCCACCCGGTAAGAAACGTTTGGTCATTCTGCCATCCATGACTGAAGACACACAGAATGAATCTGTCAAACCATTCAGACCTCACAAAATGTTTGCCCACATTATGTATCTGTAAGGAAATTGTCACATAAGCAGTCTTTATTGTTTACCCACATGGTTTGGCATGAATCCCAAACTGCCATAGCTTGAGGAGGCAGAAGTAACAAAGCAGACTTTATGCTGCTCTGCACATGCAGCACACAAAGACCATACATAAAAAAAACAGGTAATCTTAAAATAAGATTATCATCATAATGTAATCCGTGTTTACCACATGTATGTGGCATTATTATAATATGGCATGTTTAAGGAGGATATTGTGTGTTATTGAGAATGACGGTCAGGAAGGGATACGGGCATATAGAGCACAGAAGGTATCTAATCTGGGTATCATTTGAATATGTCACTTAAGTAGTGTTTTTGACCTGTTATTTTGTGTATGTGTGTGTGTGTGTGTGTGTGTCTCTATCAGATGGGCTAACACACTCACTAATCTTTTCTGATTCCAAAGAGAAGCCGGTCAAAGGTTCTGTGCATAATCCCACCTCATCTTGGTCTGGATTACACATTCACCCCTCAACACATTGTGGACTAAGTGCTCACACACCGCTTGTTTGTTTGTTTCTATGTGTGTGTAGGCATACTGGGAAAAGTAAGAAAATGAATGCTAGAGGACTTGTGTAGACACTTTTTAGATGTGATTCTATGGTGCCTACAGAATTCACTTTTCCTCTGCGATTTTTTCTTTTATTTTTTTTTTTAACTCCATGCCCACTTGTCCTGTAAATATCCGCCCCTTGTCCAGATGGCTGCTCTGAGATGGTGAGACAGTCTTTCCTCCTGCATTTAAGACTCCTCCACAATCCACAGCAAAGCTCAAGCTGTGCAGGGGGAGTATAGGTGGAAGAGGAGGGTGGGGAGGGGCAGTATTATAGGTTACAGACAGACCAAGGTTACAGCGGCAGCAGGGAATGTGTGGGCAGCTCAGCGCCCCTCATCTTACCCATACAGTAATTCAAAACCTTTCCCTTAAGCCTGCTTGCTGAAGTAACTCCATATACCTGCAGTGTCTAATCAATTAGTAACAGGAGGAAAACTCCTCTGTCTGCAAAATGTGTGTGTGTGTGTGTATGTTATCGCTGGTTTTTGGCGCACTGCAGAGCCAGATGGTTAGAGGATATAGGTGTAATGCTAAACTATTTGGACAGACAGCAACCATGGCTAAGAGAGAACCAGATCTTGCTCCTGTTAATGACATTATTTTTACCCTCTAGGGTCCACGAGGCGTATCACTTGTCGTCATTACAGCAGTGAAGGGAAGGTGTGAGATCATTATTGTGAGGCCCAAGTGTCTGTTTCTGTAAGCTTCTGTAGAGGCTTAAGATATTGACGGCTCATTACAACTCGCTGTTTACCATCCGCATCAATGCTCGTGTTATTCTCCTTGTGCGAAAAAAACACCTCCCCCTATGATGATGTTTTTGAGGCTCCAAGCTCTCACTGTTCCTGTGCCTATGCATGAATTACATTCTGTCTGTTTATGGGATTCACGTATTGGTATGTAAATTCTGTCCTATACGGCACAGAGTTGGGTCAGGGGACTCTTTGAGAGGCTGAGGGACTCGCCTGAACGAGGTTTCCCACACTCCCCCCTCCTTTGTATCCCCGTCCCCCCTTCCGTCCTTCCTCACCGCCAAACACCCGGTTCTCTAGTCATCTGGAAAAGAAAGAGAGGAAGGGGGCAGGCTTTGAGTTAAAGCCCACTACAGGAGACTAATTTGACAGTCTTTTTTTTTTCTTTCTTTCTTTCTTTTCATGGTAATCAACACTCTGACAAAACCCGTAAAGGTGGATTTTCAAGACCTGGAAAACTCTGATACAAATGTGTGGTCTTTGACTAAAGGGAAGAAAGACAGAGTGGAATTGAAAGAATGTGTAGGTTTTCGTGGGAGCCTTTTTCGTGATCCTGTGCATCAGATTAGAGTTACTTGAGATTTTTTAAGTGCATTTCTGTCTGTTAGAATTTTTTATGTGAGAGAGCCTCTCGGGTTGAACTTTTTCTCAAGTGTCTGTGCGTGCTTCTGGCTTTGTTTCTGCGTGTGCGCGCGCCTCTCCAGCTGCAGCCCCTGGTGTTATGTTAACAGTGAACTCCAGCCTCTGACATTCCTAAGACATGCTTCGACATGCTCGCAGCTCCCGCTCCCACAGATGAACAGTCAAACCCAAGTGCAATTTTCTCCTCAAACACACACCCTCAATCATCCTGCTGTTCTGTTGTTTGTTGTTTTTCCTCTCCATCATTATTTTCTTTCTTTCTGTTCTTGCCTCCTCCTCCTCCTCCTCCCCGCTGCCTCTATGATATCCGTCCCACCATGACCAATCAAGCACCAGACAAGACCACAGCTGATGAGGCTGTGTGTGTCTGTGCTCTGGGAGGGGGAGATTATTGATTCAGATAGATGCCTACATGACTTTTGCAATACTTGGGGTTTCCTTATGCAACCCTGAATGCCTACTGAATGGCTACTGTTAATAATCACAGCAAAATGCAGATAAAGTGGTAAAGTTTCTCAAAGATGTGTATGATAATGACTGTTTATTCTCAAAAGACCAGCCGCAACATCCCGACCCCCCTCAGCCATTGTGTCATCACACCCCGTCAGCAGGCCAAAAAGGCTCCTATTGTGTCCCTTCAGTCACTAGAATAGACTCCTCTGTTTTTTTTCCCGGGAAAAAAACAGCACGCCCTCTCACCCCCCCATGTAAGAGTGGCTAAATCGTCTGAAGGCGCACCAGCCCCTCCTTTCTCCTCCTCCCTCCGGGGTCACCCCCCCATCTCATACTGGGTTTAATGAAGCAGCACTGATCCCTATTGTCTGGGTGTGTGTCCCACTGGGAATCAAACTGCATACACAAGAGGGGTGGGTATGGTTTATGTTTTTATGGTGGTCTGACAAGGCCAGAGTTCACGTGGCCTCCATCCACGTGCAAGCACCACACACAGCAAAAACATCTGCGGGCACTGATATGTTCTGGCCTCAGATTTTTGCCTTCGTGACTCGCTTTTCTCAAAACAAGAAAAGAATTTGCAGGTCGGTTTTAGACGATTCAACATGTTCCTCGCGCAGCTTCTAAAAATAAAGTGTTCATAACTGTTCAAACGAGAAGTGACAACTATCAGAAAATCACACATAAATATGAAAAATACTCAAAACAGGTTTATTTTAGCTGGTATATCATCCTATTAGCAGTTTTCCTGGTTGATTTCAGAAAATAGTGTATGATTCAACAACACATTTATATCTAAGTTGAGTTTTCTTTCTTGCAGTGCAGTAGTTCGAGCAGCCACTCGTCCCTGACAAAACAATAACATTAGATCTCACATGCCTGCGAGGAAAGTGACAGTTATAGCTTGCAGACATTGGCATAAACAAACGGATGAACACCATGACACAAGTAAGATTTCTGCATTCTTGTGGTCTAAAAGAGCCTGTAGTGTCACCACAGGTTGGGGCGTTCCCCAAATAAAATAAATACTTTAATACCACACAGAGAAAGGGGAGAAGGGCGAAGCTACCTGCCTGCTGAATTGTATCTGAACTGTTTTGGTGTGGCACGGTTGGATGATGAGGCGCTGCTTACCAACATAACCAGCCCCTCCCTCCACAGAGTCAGTCATTACAGGAGAATGTCATTCAGAGTGCTTTGTCAGCAACGGAGAAAGTAGGAACGCCCGAGATGGGAAGAGAGAAAGTGGCTGATGCAGACAGACAGACAGTGAGGATGCATCGGAGGAGGTGGGAGGGAGAAGGCTTGAGAGGCAAGATAAGAGACAGGAGGGAGGACGTGATTGAAAGAAAGATGAATGAGAGCGCAAGGTAATGAAAAAGAGGGGAAGAGGTTTGGCGATGGAGAAAAGCATGAAGATGAAAGGGCGAGTGCAGCAACAGCAGATGGAGAGTGGAGATATGACACCACCACCCCCCCACCCCTCTCCAACGTCAAAATCCCTTTAGGTGACCCAGATTTTATACCTGTCCAGCATTACACACACACACACACACACACACAAGGGCACAGAGAGGCAGGTGATACTGCCGCAGTGCAGCACCCACTGATACTGAGCAGCAGGTAAACGGTCGACATATCTTGTTCTATTTTTATGCCGAGACGGAGGAGATGGATAGAAGTGATACACGCTCACTCCAACTGGAAAAGTGGAGATCAGGTGCGAGCGGCTACAGCTCGGAGCAATGAGGCGTATTCCTCTCTTCCCCGTCTTCATTTTTCTCCTGCCTGCGACTCCCCCCCTCAACCTGTTCTTCAGGTGACGCAGGAGGGATCTTCTCGGTGACCCTTAGGTTAATGCTTTCATCCTTTGTGTATGTCTATTCTTAACTCCCACCACACATACATACCTCATATTATCCGGAGAAGCTGTAAGCCACGCTCAGACGTCTCAGCTGTTCGTGAATGGTAATTGTTCCCCGTAGCTGGAGCTTTTTGTTGTTGTGGTTGTTGAACAGGGTAAGTTCACTGTGTTGCAGTATTCAGCTGAAAAATACATTACCGTGTGATGGCAGCTGTGGGCAGATAGAGCTTTTTTCTGTGTTAAATATCTGCTCAAATGACTCAAAAGGAGCTGAGGATGTTTTAGTTTGAGAAGTTTGCAGGAAGGGACAGAAATGACCAATGAAATCATAAGTTAGTAATGCAGGAGCTCTGCTTGTCATATCAGGTCTATATTGAGTGGATCAATGGCTCCACCTGCTGGTGGTGACTTTTAAAAAACTACTGCTTAACCAGGGGAAAGGTCACAATGAATGTACTACAGTTTAATTTGCGTTCATGTTTATGACTGTGGCTGTCAGTATCTCAAACATGCAGATAATCTACTTAAATAATTAATGCAGTTTTGCAAACACAAACAAAAAGTCAGTAGCTGTTTTCTCCAGTAAAGGAAAGCAGTGTGGTTTATTGTAACTGTCAGTGCCCCCTGGTGGTGGGACACACACAAGTATTGATGGTGTAAAAAACAACTTGCTGATGTTTGCTCACTCTAAAGTGGAATTAAAGAAAATGTCCTTGACTTCATAGTTTTTCCTCTCTCTGTCTGTTTTGCAGTTGTGACGAATATGTCACTCAGCTGGATGAGATGCAGAGGCAGCTGGCTGCAGCAGAGGATGAGAAGAAGACCCTCAACTCTCTGCTGCGGATGGCTATCCAGCAGAAACTGGCCCTGACTCAGCGTCTGGAAGACCTGGAGTTTGACCACGAGCAGACCCGAAGGGGAGGCACCGCCGGCCGGGCTAAGACCCGCAGCAAGGCCGCGAGCAGCACCTCTAACAACCCCCACGTAAGTCAGAGTCTCACCTGCTCTGGCTCCGGCCGACCAGAGCTCAACAATGCCATGCCCAATGGCATTCTGGGAGGCCCTGTGGTCTTTTGCAGCGAGAAGTACAAGATCTACTGCGACTGAGGCGACTGAGAAGTGCGCAACGGACTGCTGTGTACAGAGGGGAGGGGGCCTACCGGCCGAACCCTCCCTGCCTTAGTGTTAAAGAGCCCCACTTGCTCGCTTAGCTCCCTGGCCAGCCTGCGCTCCTCTAGGGACTGCTGTGTGACTAACCGGCTGCTCGTGTGTGCTAGTGTAAACGCTTAGGGGAATGCAGATGTATGTACAGTGTGCACTAGACGTTTGGACTGTAGTAGACATATATGGCATGTGGATTATAGGGCCCCGGTTATATTGGGGGGTTTTGTGGATATTATGGAGTGTCTATTCTTTCCGCTGTCCTGGTGCTGTACGTATGATGTAAAAGGTGGCAGCTTTTGTGCTTGTTCGTTCTGGCCCCCTGAGTGTATTGCCTGGTAACAGTAACACATTGTGGGGGTGGGGACTTGTGAAGAGGATGTCGGTCTTGTGACAAAATATGACATCCTCTGTTCTTCAGCTTGACTGTCGGCATCGGTGCTCCTTTGAAAAAAAAAAAAACGCCCCCTTCTTACCCATGCCTCTCTGTCCTGGCCCCCCCAGGACTGACCTGTGCCCAGCAGCCCACTGTCTAATCAGGTTTCAGATAAAGGTACTTGAAGATAAAGGATCTTTGAGCACTAAGGAATTAAAATATGCAATATCCCCCTGCTTTCTTGCCAGGGGAGCACAGTGTGATTCTACACAGAAATTCAAAAACTCATAAGTGGGTTGGCTGCTCTTTTTATGATGGAATTGTTTGGGCAGAAAAGGAGCACCTGTGACCGCAGGTGTTTATTTCAGGATCATTTTAAAGCTGTGACGCTAGCACACCAATACAGTAGAGTCTGTAGAATCGCATGGCTTTGCAGCTGAAAACGCTTTTTTAACTGTTTTTCCTTTGTCAGGTGTGTGGTACAAGACGAATTCATGTATTGCAGGGCTCTACATTGTAAGAAAGAGGAGTTATTTGGTGTCTGGTAAACTGCAGGAGGGCTATTCCATGTGACCCATTATGTTGCAATGGATTCTTCCAGAGCCATATTATAAGAGTGACATAAAGTTTGACAAATCGATCTCTGCACCCAAATTAAGTGCACTTCAGCATAGGTGCCTCAGGTTCCTACTTCTACTCAAAATGGATATAATGATTACTGTGAACAGAGATACATTATAGTTTTGATCAAAGATGATTTTTTAAAATATGGAGCGAATCCTAGAGGAGCACAAATCAAAAAAAAAAAAGGCACCCACATGTGGATAATGAGTCTGCAAACCAACCGACCACTCGGCAAAAGTGCCTGTCGACCCAAACACTTGATATATTTACCTATCTGTTGATGTAAAGCCCTGTCCTTGTGTCTATCACTGTTCCCCTCCTACTCTCTCTCCCTCCCTCACTATCCCCTGTCGCCCCGCTCTATTTCTGGGAGATCGCTTGGAGCTCTCCAATAATTTCTGTGTGGTTACGTGGCTGAAAAATCTTTCCTCGTGTCTTCTAATCTGTGTCTTGTCGCCCGGGTCGCCATGACGACCTTCTCTCTTTTTAGATTGTCAGCAGCTTGCTCCCCCAGCATCACCACTCACCCTTTAACTAGAATGAGGAATTGTGGGGAAAATTGCCCTCTGAATATTTTTGTCAGGTAACGTCCTCACTTACGTTGTGTTCCTGATATTTGCCTGTGTGTGTATACGAGCGGTCAAACGAATGAGCCCACATGTTTGTATCATGTTTTTAACCTTTTTATTTGATCTTATTGGGTTTTTTTTTCTTTGGTGTGTGAGGACAAAGCGACGTACTGTTTTAGTATCTACAATAGCTTTAACCCTTTGCAAGCTAGCATTACGCAAATAGGAAAAAAATATAAGTGGGGCTTGTGTTTAATAAATCCATGTACTGCTTGTGGATCATAGACACATTATGATGCTAAAAGCAGGGTTGATGTGAGGAAATCCTGCAAGATTGATCAAATGATGCATTTTCTACTACAACTAAGCTATATATTAAACTCTATATTCTTAATATGATCACTTTCAGGTTATAATCTTGCAGGATCCTACTACAGTATTCCTTCCTCTCGAATGTAAAGAGAGGCAACTCAGCGGTCAACCCTGCTTAAGTGTGCATCTATAAGCCACAGCGCACAGCATGGAGGCGAGGCTATCGTACACGTTAGGGAAAAAGAAAAAAAAAATAGAGCAACCTCTGTAGAGGTCAGTCACTTTTAAGTTTGAGATTCACTTAACTTACAAGTGTGATATATTCTGTTTCCATCAGTTTGCGCTGATTGAGAAAAGGGTTTGGGGTGTAGAGGAGGGAGAACTACTCGTGTTGTAAACCAAGCTCCTGAGAGAGGAGATAAGAAAGCCAGACACGCTGGTGAAGAAATCCAGATGTCTGACTGCAGAGCTGACTCTGGAGAAATGAGTCCAGGGGTTTCCAGAGGGAGAAACTCCTGGTAGATTTTGGAGGGAGAATTTAGCAAAAGGAAGAAGAAAAAAAAAACCAAACCTGGTCACTCAATCGACCAGAGGACATTGATTCAAATTAGTTGAGCCCTAAACCGTCCCCCTTGTATAGGCTCGTGGAATCACTGAGCACTAGATAGATACCCAGGATGTGATTGTGTCTAGAAACCCCCTCTCCCTTAGATAGACGAATTCCCACTTCGCCCCATCTAGTTTGAAATCAATGTCTGGCTTACCTGGTGTCATAACAGCATGCCACCTATAAAGCTCCTCCTACCTCTGCTTGCAGGCTCCTCCCACTTCACCTTTAAGTTTTATCACACATGATGCATCCAGTTTCTGATTTTATAGTAAGCCTGCATGTCAAAAAAAAAAAACATAACCCATTTTTTTCATTAACTTTGCATGGCATATGAGAAACACCCCTCCCCCTCCTTCGACTTAGGTGGCTTCACCTCTGTCCTTTTGAACGATAAGGTCATGGTACTCGTTAGTCATTGGCTTCCTAACTGCACCCGCAGGACAGTGTGTGGCAAATGCGCTCTCACATCAGATCCTCATGAGACATATTGACGTTGTCGATATGACAGAAAAGCTGCTGACATGAACATCGGCCGCCTCAGGGCTCCTAACATGGCTTCTGTCGCTTGGACTAACCACAGCTGTCGCCTGCTCTGTCTGTGTGGCTGGCAACCATGCTAACAGTCGCTCGAAATTGACAAATAATGCTAATGCTGATCATTTGTTTGTTTCTCCATTTTGCAGTAATTGCAAGTAGTTCTGCGCGGATGACGAAGTACCAACACAAGGTCCATTCTCACTGCTGATTAAGTTCGTCGAAAAGTGTTAGCACTAATAGGCTATTTGGACTTGGAGACAAAAAAAAACCACAAAATGCTAAATGAAAACACTGATTTTATTATTTCTTTTAAAATGTGATGTCTGTCGGAACAACACGGTTTCATGTTTTGCGTGCTGCTGCTGGAAGCCAATTTCTCACTTGTACGATGAACTGACTGCAATTCTGACCAGCGTTTGCGATTGACTAATGTAACCCTCCAATGAAAAGCCAGGGGACAAGGGGTTGTTTCTCAATGTACATCAACAAGCTGTTTTGTCTGGTTTCAACTTTTTTTTTTTTTGTTTTAGTTTATTGTTTTCTTAATCTGTGCACTTTCATTATATAGGATTATAACAGACTATTATTAACCCATAGGAAAGCGTGGTAGTACTATGGTTTGTGAGTAATTCAGTGTAGGTTATAAGACTATAGGATCATACGTCCTCCTCAATCACCTGAACTTAAATAACAGAAACTATTTACTCAAGTAAATGCTCCACAAACCACAGACCTACTATTATGACTTTATCCTCAAGTTTTTATCCATCGAATAATCATTCTTAAATTGTTTTGTTACATCATATTTTATGCTGTTGTTTTTCTCTTATGTTTGTTCTACTGCCATGTTCTATACAAAAAAAAATCCAGGGTGATCAAATTCTGGGGTTTTTTCATGTATTTATTATTCCTAGGAATAGTTCAAAAATAACACGATGAAACTTGACAACGCTCTGACTCAAATAGGTAAGTTGTGTTTTTGGGAAAAATTTGAGTGACGTGACATGCTTTTCCTGACTTCTTACCGAGGGCGTTCCACTGAAACGGGATCACTGACTTTCAGAATTCTCTGCAAGTGCGACGATTAAATTCCAAATTGGAATTGTTTCATTCTCTCTTCGTTTATCGTGCCAAATCTTGGTGCACCATTTAGATTTGAAAAGAATCGAGACTCGGAAATAAGACAAGCCGTCACTGAGGAAGACGTAGTTCGGGGCCATGGCGCTCCGTTCGAGCGCCAGGGTTTTGTTTTTTGGTTTGTTTAGTTCTTCGTTTCTGACCAGTAGTGCCTTTCATTGTTTCAAGGGAGAATCTTAGACTAGTATTTTATGTTTTCATTTTTTTATAGGTGAGGACTTTGGGTTCAAAATGACTGTGAGCAGCAATAAGTGCGAAGGGAGTTTTTTCCCCCCCTTGTCTGCATGAGTGAGATGATAGTTTTGAAATTAGCTCAATAAAACTGAAATTGTATTGAATTCTGCAGGTCAGTGATCCACTCAATAAATTCAGGGGTATTACGAAAAGGTTGTTTTTTTATCAAACTTTGGGAACCAAAAGACGTCCCTTTGGCCTCCTGTTATTGAACAAAATGCTCCAAGCATCTGTAATGTGTTGGGGTAGATCAGTGTACTATTGGAAACATCTACGTATCTCTAGCTTTGTTTGGTGAAGGTAATGTGATATCAATAGTATTGTTGAAAAAAAAATGTGCAGAGAGCGCATTTTATCTTTCTTTTTGTCTAATTTGACATTTTGTTTGTTGTTTTTTTTTTTCTATTCTTGAACTTTCTTTTTTTTTTACATCATCTTTGAGCATTATGTTTTCAGGAAACAGAAAACAAAATAAGCATCAACAAGCTTGAATAGTGCCATCATAGCCAATGCTTGTTTGTTGAGGCGTTAAAGTTACCAATATGGAAGAGAAGCTAAAAAAAAAAGTGCAATTCACATACTGTTTTACATTAAAGACAAAAGGAAAAAAGTTTTCTGTTTGCTGGAAGCGATAGCATTGTGATAATAAAATTAGCTGTGCAAACTTTATATTGTCATATTGTGTTTCAGTATTGATCCATAATGAGAGTTTGATATCTTTATATGAAATAACGACTTCACCTGTATGTTGGTATTTATTTGAATGGTCATGCAGTACTGTATTCTTATCAATAATGTGCATTATGATTAGTGGCATATTGATTACAGCTAAATGTCATATGCATGTTTCTCTCAGTCATGGGACCTTTACACAGAGTTGAAAACAAACATGTAAACTTTTGTTAGGGTATTTAAAAAAAATATGGAGACAAAAAAAAAATGAAAAGACAAGAGTTATGTCTGATGTATTACTGCTGAACTAATCCTATGAAAGTGTTTTGTTTGTTTTCCAGTAGAGAGGGAGTATGTCTGTGTAAAGGTAGTCATACTGGCTAAAATCAATAAATGTGACTTAAGTTCCAAGGTGTCTGAGTGTCGTTATTTATAGCTTCACAGCGGCGGCAGCAGGTGAAGGGTTAACCCGAGAAGTATATGGTCTGCAGGCCTGGTGTCTTCTCAGAGTGTTCCCAGCTGGAAGCCAGGGGCAGGGGAACTTCCCAGCTGTCTGAGCGGCTCCAGGACATGATCACATTTCACACAATGCACAAAAACACTTCCACCATCTAAACCCCCGCCACCCCCTCCGAACCTTCTCTCTCCCTCTCCCTGTCTTTTCTCTGCTGTCTCACTTAAACCTCGCTCCTCCCACCTCTGCCTTTCTCCATTTCTTTTCCTCTCCTCCCTTCTCCCTGCCTTCTGGAGATACGCCCACACGCTGATCTGAGCCAGTTTTCTTTTGACCTTTCGGTACACCCAGCACTTCCTGTCCAGGCTCTGGAGGCCGGCGCTCTGCCCAATTAATGCTGCAGCGAGGGTCGTTTAAAATGGAGGAGAAATCCTGCTGGCCTCTTAGAAAAGCTCATACTTGGATTTAAAAGTAATTCTTAGACTGTTTTTTTTTTTTTTTTTTTTTTGCTCAAAAAGCCCCAAAGTGATTTATAATGATACACATGAGGTAAAATAAATAATTTCAACTTTTGAATGTTGGATGGATTTTTGTCTGAGCTTTGGTGAGTATCATGGATTGTGCATGAGCAAATACAAGCTTTTAGGACTACTCTTAATGAGCACAGCAATGAGAGGCAAAGCGCTCCTAGACTAAATAAAGAATGAAAATATTAGAATATATTATGAGATATAAATGCAAGTGATGCAGTTTAATGTACACAAGTCAGGTGAAGTACAGTCACATCATTCGCTGTAGTCCATGTTTTTTAGTGATATTTAACAGTGATATTTATTAATTAAAGGCTGGCTCAACCCAAAATAATTTAAATTCTCTGCTCACTACTTTTCACCACCCGTCATCACGCAGCATGATGTTGTGATGTTGAGGTGTTAAAACTGTGAGGCTGACTGGAAGTGGCACCTGTGCTGTCAGCTCATAGTAGCTGGTAGTTTATTGGTTGGATCAGCTTCACACTAATTTCATGTGTACATGTGTTTATTTTCCTTCTACACAAATATATGGATTTTTTTTCTTTTTTCTTTTTTAGCAAATTAGTTTTCTCACATACCCCCTAGCAGCTGCAGAGGTATCCCTTTGTGTACAAATTACTTTGCTGCTGGTTGTGAATTGCTGATGAAGATGTTATATGACAGATGGTGCTCTTATAGAAACAGCTCCACACCATAAAAGGCAAAGTGTGTCACTTTATCTTAAACCATTTTAACTGTTCTATCTAATTCAGAAAGGCTCTACAAGGAAACAGTCAGACCCCTCTTCGATCCAACACTAGAAAGGTTCAGGTGTGGGGAGTTTCTGAGGTTATCCGACCACTCAGGAAACAGCTCTGATGGAGTGAGTTGGCTCCAAAAGCAAAGTATTCAAACCTACAAACTGATTTTTGCATAGAGATAAAAAGAATGGTCCGAATCGAGGCCACAGAGGCAGAGACATCATAACTTTTTGTTCCCAGCAAGCTTTGAAAAACAGAACAATGTGTTCTCCCTCGCATGCAAATCAATAACAATAATCATAATCACTCAATGATAATAACTAACCCTCTCTATCATAACACACAGCTACACCGTTAACAGCACGTAGTTCTTTTAGAGTCCAGAGTAACCTGGAGTCAATTACATTAATTATCATGACACCCACATGCTGTTGTGATTCAGCACAGTGAAACCAGTCGCTGCCATTTACAATATGTCTCGCTGATTGAAGTTGCATGGCAGATTAATAATGAGGGCAGGAAGAAGGAAGAGGTCATTTCACTGACATCGCTGTAGTAACACTGGAGCCTTTGTTGGTGCCAGTCTCCTGTTGTGTCCTCCCCACCCGGAGCTCGACTGGCAGAGGAAATATGGGTCAGTGGGCTTCATTCCATGGCATCGGTCCCGCTCTATTAATATGCAGGTGCTATGATTATACTCTGGGTGGAGGAGGTTTCATGGGGCAGAGCAGCTGTTTCATATCTCAGCTGGCGCACTATTAAATGCGACCACTTGGGGTCCCCACAATATAGTCGTTGTCTTCCTTCATGAGCGGTCCTCAAAAGTTACTTAAAGCTCTACCGCAGGCCTTAGAGTGTGTTTTTGCGCTCACAAAGAGTCGTCTTTATGCGCGTCAGCCGGCGCTGTCATGTGATGGATCCATGTGGAGCCTAAAGGGGGACAGAGAGTGTGGATCAGCTGGTCTGGAGGAACAGAACCAATCAACAACACCACACACGCCTCACATGGGTCTCGCTTCAAAGACACACAATGGGACCCTGCACACTTCTTCTGGAGGAGAAATAACACAGCCGAGGACGTTAACAAATTTATGACCTGTGGAGCGTGAGCTCAGCCTCATGATGCAGTAAAACATTCCTGAGTCCTGACACTGGACGCAGGGTATGAGTGTCCTCCCATCTGTGAGTCATGTATCATCTCTGCAAAACTGTTGGTGTGGTCTCCCAGCACCAGGTTACCGCCGGATCTCCTTTGTCAAATAACAGAGGAAGTGTTGAGTCAATCAGTGTGAGGCTTTCATTTGCACCTGAAAGACTGAGAGCGAACGAAGACTGGCACCCCAGTCTGAGAGTGTGATTAGTCATCTGATTGAAGCATTTACACCGAGAGGGTTTCGGATAAGTGTAAAAAGCACTATGCAGCTCATCTCACACTTATCTGCGCCGACTTTCGCGCCTATCCCTCAGCTCGGCTGCTCATCTGCCACTCTCCTAATTGTCTTTTTTCACATATCTCACTCTCTCCTCACCCCTCCCACCCCCCTTCCCATTCCAGTCTCCCTTTAATTCCCTCCCCGACTCTCCTCCTCCCTTCCTCCCTCTCTGTGAATGCTGTTGTTTGACTCTGCTCTGTGGAGGAGCCCCAGGGAAGCGGAGGAGAGGATGTATCCCAGGGGGCTGTTTGGTGTTCTGCTTTCTGTGGACCAGCATGCCCCAGACGGGCTGACGGGCCGCTCCATGCACTTGGAGGCACTAACAGGGGCACCGGGCCCCTGGTCTATTTAAAACACGAGTTCAGTCATCCACAAAACACTTGGCCTTTCAGGCTCTGCGCTGACATGTTCAGAATTATTCTCCAAAGCAAAGAAGAAAAAGGTTAAAGAGAAAGGCTAAAGCAAACAGGGGAGAGATGTATTTTCCCTTCTTGTATTTGCTTGTGCCCGCAAAAAGTTGTGTTTTTACAATTTACAGGATTAGTGTGCAGTCAGCGGGCGGGTATAAATGTGGGGAGAGGTGATATATAGATAGAGCTTATTAAAGAGAGGAGCACAGGTCAATGAAGTGGCCTGTTGCCTGGCGAGCAGCCAGACAGGGAGCCATTATCATTAGAGACCCTGCTGTTGTCTGTGTTGATCTGTGGCAGATGAAACGCGTGCAGCAGCAGCGGCGGCCACAAAAGGGGGTTAATGACGCGTGGCTGAGTCGACACGGGTTTGAAAATGATGGGGGACGGACGCAGAGAGGGGTGAGCGCGGCCCCGCTCCTCTGCTGTTGGCAGACTGAAAATAATCACATCACTGAGGAAAGGCGTACACATGGATCTCTAACATGGGTATAAGTACCATTACCACACTTTAAAAATACTCACTTGCAATCAAAAGAACTGCACCCTGCAACTGAAGTATTAGATCAACATGTAAGCAGCATTACTCTCATTCAGGGGTTCCCAAACAATGGACAAATCTGAGGTATCATAGGATGATTGATGAGGGCTGGAGACAGAAAAAAAACCATATTTCCATTCAGTGTGTTGGACTTGGAATAGTTTTGATAGCAAAAATATTGAATAATTTGACCTCTTTGCTGCAAATAATTACCTAAATGAAAGCATCCAAGACACTTAGAGAGGAAATCACAAACATCCCTTGGAAGTCATTGCATTTAACAGTCCATTATTTATTTATTTATTTATTTTTAACTCTTTTTGTGTGTTTATGTGAAATGTTAACCTGACAACTAACCAGTAACTCCACAGCAGAGGAGAATACTCAAAAAGAAAAGTAGTGGTCCATAACTCCACTGCTGACAAAGCTGCATGCCACACAGCTGTCTGCAGGCACAGCTGACCTGTTTTTTTATGGCTGCAGCATGTGGAGGACTTTTTTCAAACAGTAACATAACTAATTAGTAGCCAAATGCAGACTTTGAACATTTTGTGAGTCAAACCATCCGCAAATTCAAAGATGTGCTTTCTCCCTCTGCATCTGCACCCCTCCCCCCTCAGCAGATTCAACATAATCAATTAAAAAAAAGACGAGCAGAGAGGCCTGTGCGGTGACATGGAAACTGCCTCTCTCTCTCTCTCTCTCTCTTTCCACGCTAATAGGCAGATGTGGACTTTTTTTTTCTTTTTTTGCTTTCTATCGCTCGAAATAGGCTTTCATCCCTTTCATGACTTCACGTGACAGGCCGTGTTGTCATGCCTCTGCGCCGATGGGCCTGTGTGTCACGGCAGCGACCCTCCTCAGCTGAAGGAGAGGAGGCAGAGCACGAGTGAGAAATTAAAATATAGAATTCAACGAGTTATTTATTTATTTATTTTTCCTCCTAAAGCCCCCCACTATCCCCCCATCCAAACCTTTCCTCAATGCTCATCCTCCACTCAATGAATGAGACTGCCCGTGCGCGCGCCTGTGCGGCGGGAGCGCGCATTTTCTTTTCTTTTTTTTTTTTCTTTTTTCCAGCGGCTCAGAAGAGAGAGGAAAGAGTTGTGCTTGTGGAGAGGGAGGGAGGAGAGAAAGGACTACATGACGGGCCGCGGTGCGCTCCTTCTGCACGCCAAAATGACCCGCGTCCGGCGGCGCACCGTGAAGTGAAGTGTGTGTTTTTCTTCAGCAAAGAGAGAGAGAGAGAGAG
>JBAJHX010000041.1:15329123-15343321 GCA_037176925.1 Amniataba percoides
TGTGTGTGTGTGTGTGTGTGTGTGTGTGTGTGTGTGTGTGTGTGTGTGTGTGTGTGTGTGTGTGTGTGTGTATGAGTGTGCATTTTATGAGTTGAGCTCCTTTCTAGCACACTGAAGGCATTGTGTTTTTCCTCTCTGATCATCAGAAGAGCAGGCTCTCTGGAATCGGGGCTTCCTGTACACACTGGGGTGAGGCAGTGGGATCTGGAGGAGGGAGGAAGAGGAGGAGAAGGGGAGAGAGGAAGGGAGAGAGAGAGAGAGAAACAGAAAGACAGGTGGAGGTCACATTGAGGTTAGACAGTGAGCACGCATTCTAGTTCACAGCTTTCGTGGCGACGTCTTGAATTTGACAGTGGAAAAGATACTCGGCACGGTCGATAGGTAACCACAAACTAAGGTATGAGGTCATTTGGAAATACGGTTTGCAAAATTCTTTAATAAAGAACATTTTCTGTATTTTTCTTATTGCCAACAAATCCCATAAGACAAAGCCAACAATGAATGTGTCCCACTCATAAGCATTGCCTTCATATTCAAAGCCTGACACAGCTCATTCTTCCGCCCCATGGCATCCCCCTATTGTTGTCCAAAAACTATTAAAAACATCAGTGAGCATCACTGTTGCGCCAGGGACACGTCCCTTCATTACGAATAACCATGAGCACTGTAGTTTATTGTGACTCAGCTCCATATACACTGTCCTGCTGCTGTAAATACTCTTTTGTGCCACCAAATCTGCAGCTGAAAATAGTCCCCCCCCCCTCCACCCTCCCAAAAACAAATACGCTATTTTCTCCTGTTCAAGCAATGTAAGCTAAAAATCTACAGGGCCCAGCTGAGAGAATATATTCACTGCATCTGCAGTAGGATCAAACCGGCTCGAGGCTGAGCACCACAGGCAGGCTGGGAAAGTCAGAAAATGTTGAGAGACTGACTGAGGCTTTGTTGTTTTTTTGGACATGTGACTTGTTAACTGTGATAGAAAAATAGAGAATACCTCCAGCTTTACCCTTTAAGGGACCCAGATCGAGTTTGTTTGTGGAGAGTTTGCTTGCAAAAACAGATAAAGACACACTTAAAGTGAACAAACCGACACCATTGCGATTGGTATTCCCTCGAGTGCTTAATGAACACATGCAGAACAATCTGTTTTTGCAAATAAACCTCTATGTGACGTGTGTGTAGGCAGATAATTATCCGGCTTTTTTTTTTAAACAGTCTAAAATGATTACAGGCTCAAAAGTTCTGTATTAGTCACGCTCTAGTGCTGACCATTTCCCAAAGAATATAATACTTTTTTAGATTTGCTATTTACTATCTTCCAGGCAGAAATGTTCCCGCAGATATTTCTGGTATAAAAATGGATTTACCGGTAAGCTCCTTATTTATTTTCTTTTGTCACGGTTACATTATTTTATGTGTCATTCTGTTTACGAGCAGGAAGTGTTACTCTCAAGGACGCTCATCTGAGACATGAGAGTCAGCTGCTGAGAAGTTGAGCATCAGCATGCTGACCTGCAACCAAACGCTGGCATTGTTAAAGTCATGTGCGAGTTTGATCATTTCCTGTGTTGTGTGGTTGGTGGCGAGTGTTTGTGAGTCAGTGAGAGCGTTCTTTTAAACGCGTATAGTTCTTAAAAGCGGCCTCCTGCTTGCAGCGTGCATTCCCACACTCTGATGATGTAAGTTGGACGTGAAATCGATGACCTCTCTCAAATATCCGGACGTGCCGCAGTGAAATGAAACCCGAGGTGGTCTGATATGCTGCAGAAGAAGCTCAGCAGTAATTCAAACTTAATGTGATTTTGCAAAAGCGTGCACGCTCCTTTTTAAACGTTCCATCCCGGACATCTCTCTCAGTTGAGTTTACCCCTCCCTGCCTCCACTCCCTGCTCTTCTAATCACCACACACACACACTCCACCTTTCACATTCACTCACCTGATGGAGCCATAAACCATGTTGTAAATGTTCCTCCCAGACTGGCTGATTGTAGCCAACAAAGGCGGCCTGTGTTGAATTCTCCATGCTCTCTCCCCTGGGTGCCCCCCCCCTCTCCCCAACTCCCTCCTACACACCTCCCCCTACTCTGCCCTTCTGTTGTCATTAACCATTGTCTCTCCTTTTCCTCTTCCTTCCTTATCAAGCGTGTGTGTTGCAGTTGCAGAATTTTGCTCCTGAAAACAAACACTTCATGAGCCACTCAGTGTTTTTTTTTTTTTTTTTTACATTTTTCTTTAAAGCTTTTTAACTTGCACTTCATGGTTGATCTCACACACACACACACACAGACTCAGGGTCTGTTGGTCAGCAGGACACTCTTCCTCGCTCCGTCCTCCAAAGCTCTTTGCCTCTCCACCAGTCTAAGCCTGACACAGATTAGCTCCTGTTTTAAATGGCACGGCTGTTTGAGCGCCCATTTATAAGGCACTGCCAGCAGAGAGAGAAAGTGGCAGCCTTTCTGTATCGAATGAGCGCATGCATGTTTCACAGTCATCATTCAGCGGTCTCAGCTGCTGTGAGTTTTTTTTTATCTTGAGCCTGAGCGAGCTCACGCTGTCACTACTGTAATTTGGCGTTTCGGCGAGGAGACATGCTGCTGTCAGTGGAAAAGCTTTGTGTCAGAGTTTATATCAACTGCAGATTTATCTGCTCTGACTAAACCCGGCTGTTCTGAGTCGTCCCTTCACCATAAATCTTTTTTTTTTTTTTTTTTAACAGTCACTCATAAAATGCTGACTCGTGAAATAAAGCAGAAGAAACAACTTTTACTACAAGCCTCTGCTTTTTATTTATTTAGATGTGATTTTATAATGTCACAGACGGCGGTTTTATTGCTCGTTTTCCACCCAAAAAAAGAATCTTTGCTGCATTGCTGCTACGCCGAGTGTGTGAAAGTTATTTCTCCACTAGATGGTGCTGTTATCTTATCCCTGTGAAGGGCTTTATTCCACCCTGCAGCTGAAATAAGAGACGGGAAACTATGGCCCTCTGTTTTGTATGACTTTTAACAAACAATCAGAGTAGTAGTTTAAAGCAGTGACTCCCAGTCTAAGGGGGGTTTGCAAGATGATTACAAGCTGAGAACTGAGAACAGTTATTTCTGTAGCTGCAATTGTGTTTATTTTTCAAACTTTATTCAGGTCTTTGCTTTTTTTTGTCCTGTTAGTTAGTGGATAGTTTAACTTCTCCCAGGCCTATGAAATCAAATGCAACCAATGATGAGAGATCTTGCTTTTTGTTTTAAGGAGTCACAAGCCAAAAGGGTTGGAAACTGTGGCTCGACGCATATTTTTAAAGGTCTTTGAAAACAGCTGCTGAGGAGTGATAGTTTTTTTGTGCATGTGCTCAGCTCATCTCTTTCTCTCTGCTGGCTTACTGTCTCGATTTTCTTCTCCGTGCTCCAGACGGATCGCGGGCTCAACGGCCGAGCTGCTGCCGTTCTGGGTGACATCGAGGTGCTTCGCACTGAAGGTCACCCTGGCAACAGCAGGCTGACTCTCGCCGCTGTCTCCTCTCCTTTTTCCTATTATAGTCCGCGCTGCCTGTCAGCCATTTATCACGCTGTATTGCTCTGCCCCTGTAATGACTTTGTGAAACAAGATAGCACCGTTTTATAGGAGGGAGATCTGGACTCGCGTGGCACAAAACAACACAGCGACTTGGATGACTTGCGTTTTCTTTTCTTTTCTTTCTTTTTTTTTTTTTACTTACTCAGAATCTGTCCCTTTGTGGTATCAAGATGAGTCACCTAGATCCTCCCTTTGTTTCAAAAGCGTCACCCAGGGATTTGAACTCGTGGGTTTCTGTGCCACGCCGCCCTCTCCCGACACGCCTCGCACCAGCCTCAGCTCTCATCACAGGACAGCCATAACACCCTGCGCCTAATGAGGAGATGAGAGCTACATCCACACAGATGGATCCTGTTCCTGTGGCCCGCTGTGGATTATCTTCCTCAGACAATTATTCCAGGCTTTCAGCGTTTTTATCTTCGTCGAGGCCCTAATTCACTAACAAGCACTTCATTAGATTTACATCGATCCATAAAGGTCAAAATGCAATAAAACAACAAACTGCCTCGGGGCTGCTCGGCATCTGTGTTTTTAGTGCATGCATGTGTGTGTGTGTGTGCTTCAGCTGATTCCTTTAAAAAAAAGCTCTCTCTGCTGCTTTACATGCCTGAAGCTAAGTCATCCCCTCCAAAAACATCACTGAAATATGAAATGCCTGCACTGGCGGTTGTTAAAGTGCCATCCATCACTACGCAGCTCTTCAAAGCTGAATGATGAGTCTCATTAAGCTCACACACACACACACACACACACACACACACACACACACACACGCGGGCCTTCTGCAGCATGACTCTGCTGCTATGTCTGTTTGTATTCATGGAGTGCTAAACAAAAACAAAACAGCCAGACGCGCGTCATCCTCCCCTAATCTATTTGACAGCTGCGAGAGTGTGCCAGCAATACACTTATAGGTAAAGCACTCATAATCACAACACGCTTCAGCCCTATTACAATAAGTAGCTTTTGGGCTCGCTTCTCTGAATGACACTCGACGAGGGATTGCATCATCGTTGTATCTTATCCAGTGGGAGAAATGTGACCGGGGCGCTGCTCTCGGTTTCAGTGTTTGTGATAGCCGAGCTGTCTGAGGTATGAATGTGATGACTCATTCACAACTGGAAGCTTGGGATGTTTCGCATTCTGCCTTCGCTCTCACTGTTTTTCTAGTTTTTGTGCACGTAAATGACAGTTTCACTTCAGCTGAGTGAAGGTGACTGTCGTGGAAAAGTTGTCGTAAGGAGCTCTTTGTATATGTTGTGGTATTTTATGGGGATTAGCTTCCTCTCAGCTAGTTCTTGAGTTGCAGAAAAGCATGTGGACACTTGAACTGCACCATCTAAACAGATGTCACCGCGGAACAGATTCCTCCAGAGGAAGGTCTGCTGGTAAACACATCGAGAGTTAAACGGTGTTGGCTCAGTGAAGCGTCAATCTTTTTTTTTACACCGCTCTTTTGGGTGTGCTTAACTCACTCGGAGAGTGATCCATCATGACGCATTGCTGCTGGTGACAAATGTCCCCGTGTGCATCCCTCGCTAGAGACATCCCCCATCGAGCACACACGTACAGGCCCTCGCCATCAATCACCTGCTGCACCCCTGCACACCGGCTCTTCTTAAACATGATGCAGCACATGAAACCTGAGCTCATACTTGTGCAAGGAAGCTAAAAACTAAACACGTTAAAGTGGAAATGATATGGAGCTGAAAGGTTTTATGTTCCCCTGCAGAAGGGGGTGTTTGCAAGGTTTCTCTGCTCGCTGATGCGGGGATAGTTGAAGCTAGCCGTGCTGCATCACCGCCCTCGCTCTCCTTCTTTGACCCCACACACCTCATATTTTCATCTCATTTTGTGCCAACTTTTTTTTTTTTCATTTGAACTATTTATTTTTACTCTCTCTCCGTTTCTCTTTCTATCTGTGCTACACAGTAATCTCTACTGAGCCGTGCATAATCACAGGCCATCTGGGCGCTGTAGGGAGAGATGAGCCTGCAGCTCATCAGATGACCAAACCCACCGTGGGTGGACACACTCACACACTCTTGTGCTTGCCCGCACGTACACACACACACACACACACACACATAAATATACACACACAGTCACACCTTTAATAGTTACAAACCATCACAGAAATGTGCTCCACCATCACACCTTTCAAGACCACAGTCAAGGACAAAAATGCCACCCAAGACCCACATTTGTATCACAGTGGAAATAGACAGTGTAGCATTTGCAGGCACATCACACCTCTTTCATCACCACATAATGATGTTTCACAAGCAGTGTGCCGCACTTTGAAACGGATAAAGCACAGCAGAGATGCTCCAGAAGAACCAATTCAATTGTTATTAACTGGATCTCCAAAACCAACAAGACAAAATGTCAGTGGTTTATCTTTTGCATTTCCCAGTCAGTCTTTGCTTTGCACAGAACACAATAACATGATCCCCAGACAGGGATCCAACTCAAACAACATGTCCACGGTATTTATTGGGTGCTGTTTCTAATATTGCTTTACTGTCTCCTGGACTCTCAGAGGGGCCGCACCAGAGCTCACGCAGATCATTACCGAAGTGCTGACTGCTGATTAATTCTAAGAAAACCTCCCCTCTGGTTTCAGAGATGAAGCAGAGTGAAAAATGGATCATACAATGAAGATGTTTTAGACCCTTGTAATTATATTCTAATTATTCCGCTGAGTTTTGTGTTTGGAGTTGGAGCACCTCAGCAAAGCCACTCCCTGTGAGGATGCAATAAATTAAACCAAAGGGGAAGTTTGAGCCACAACAAACATGAGCAGTATCACAGCTCTTTGTAGTGGTAGTTGTTTGTAGTTTATAAATATCCCCGCTCCTTGTTTGGAGCATTGGGCAGATTAAAAATAAAATGACCCTGCTTGTCTTTGACATCTGTCAACATCTGTTGTTTTTGGGAGCTGCTTGCTATAAGATGTGTTTCACAGTTCATTACAAGATGAGCCACTGGACTGGATAGTGTCCAAGCCAATAAAATAACCATGGAATCTGGAATTTTACATTGCATTGTGATCTGTAAAATTTTTATGGCACGGTTGTATGTTTGTTTGTTTATAGGTAATCAAACGTAATTATTTTTGAGAAAAGAAAATATATACATACTAAGATTGCTATAAAGCTTACTGATTTGTCACATGACCTGTAATTCCTAAATATACTGTAAGTAAAGATATATTTATGGTATAATAGCTATTATATATTGTATTATTGTTCCTTGTAATCCTTTAGTTGATCTGAGGAAAAAAGTGTTTTGTTGTAATAGTTTGTATTTTAGTTTATGTAGATTACTCTTTTCACATTCACTTCTATGCTTTGCTTTTTAGGGACAAATATCCTATTTTTCTTCCCCAACTTCATCTTGTCTCCTTTTGCTTTCCGCTCTGCACCCACCTCCTCCACCATGCCCCTGGGCCAGGCACCCTCAGACAGCAGCGTAGAAATACAATTTCCAGACCAGCCACCGCCGCTCCTGCAGAGCGGGACGGCGGGTCTAGTGCGCTGCTATTCTGTAGGGGGGAGTAACATAGATATGTGGATTATGCGAGGCTCCAGCCTCTTTGTAATTCAGATAAGACCTCTCTACTCCAGCAGGTTTAAATATTAATAATGAATTAAAAGATTCTCCTCTGGGTGAAATATTAATGACTTCTTCTTTAAAGAGAGGCAGAGGGACTCCTAAGAGAGGGAGGACGGTGGTGTGCGCTTGTTATAGTGATTTAAAACACCTCTTTGATTTTTGGCCGCTCAATGTTTGAGGAGTTAAGGTAAAGGTGGCTGTCAGGGCCGATGTTTGAGCAGGCAGATGTTTAGGAAGGACCATCAAAGATTCTTTTATTCAAGGACAAAAGAGGCACAGCAATTAAATCTGACACATAAGAACACCTGTCTTCATTCATAACTATAATCTAACCTTATTTCCCTCTGAAAGCTCTAATTGATCTTTCTATTGAGTCTTTGAGAGTGTGGTTCCCCTCGGAGAAAGCTGATCCGCGGGCTTAGCGAGCCGACGTGAATGTGTGTCAGTGGAAGTGGAAGACTCCAGCTGCGTTAGCCGTGTCCTTCCTCGACCTCTGTCTTCTGCCGAGGTTTGTCTGGATGTTGTGTCTTGCTGGCACTCCAGGACCTTCGGGGACGTGTGAATGCAAGAGTTATTCATTTTCTCAGCTTAAGCTCGTGCGTGTCTGTCTACTATGTGTGCGCGCGTCTGTGTGTGTGTGACAGCCTGAATGCTAGTGTGTAGATTTATTCACATGCATGCATGCGCGCCTGTGTTGTCTTTCTTTCTGCGTGAGGGCTTTTTGGAAAAATCCTGGAGTTGGGTCAACATGCTGTGGAATGCGAATTGTCTCCATGACAACAGCCCAGTGTCCTCCTTCCGGCTTTCATCCGCAGGGTTCGTGCCGAGGCAGCCATACTGACTGTGCCATGGCATCGGCTCGCTGATTGATCTGAGTTATTTGCAAAAAAGAAAAAAAAAGGAGTCTTATTTATCTATGCAGATTTCTGTAGCAAGTCCCCTCTGACTCTAACTGGGCTAAGTCCTCAGTGTCTCTGCAGTAGGCCAGGGCTGGATGAAGAGAGGAAAAATGTGAGTTTGTGCAGATCAAATTCAGCACAGTCCTTTTGAAAGCCAGTTGACAGAACTTTGGCAGGCGTTCAAACAGCGTCGATGCAGTGTTTCGCATATTGTTAACGCCATTGTTGTGTACGTCTCCGCATTTGTTGCAGGGCGATGGAGTTCTGGTGGGCGATGAAGCGTGGGATCATATGCTTCTATTTCTGGAGAGTACGATCCATGTTGGCCCTGTCTCGTTGTCTGACCTTCTTTTTTTTTGCATCATATGCTGAGAGAAACTCATCTATTTTCAGGTTACAAAATGAGGCAATGAGCAGTGTTTTTCCATCCCTCGCACGTGGATGGAAAGGGAGGATGTGTGGTTGGTGATCCCATTGGGCAGATGTGTGACAGATGCCCTCCTTAGGTCACTGGAGCGAGGAAAGATTTAGTCTGGTGTTAGTCGCCAATATCGCATCGGGGATGTGTGTGACAGGGACTGAGAGTAATCACACAAAGTTTCTTCTTTGTGGACAGATGGAAGGAGATCATTATTGTAATTAGTGACAGTGGTAAGGGGTGACAGAAGGGCAGAAGAACTGTGCCAGCGTGGTGCGTTCCCTCTGTCCCCTATAGTCGCCTGTCAGTGAATGCATGTCTATCTCTGTGGGCTTGTTCCAGGCTGTAGCATGGAAATCAGAGTCGCCCCTTTTCAGATCCTTTCAGCGATCCTTGCTTTGCACAAGCCAAAAAGAGGTAACAAGATGGCGAGAGGTTCAACATTCCTCCCGAACTCACAGCTCACATTCCTCTCTTTGGTGTAAAGAGGGGGCACGAGCAACATGCCTCATTAGATAACCCACAAAGGCGAGGCTCTATTCTTATTCGAAATTGGTTTTCCCCCATATTTGGATCGCCCTCCGGGGCGGCTGCGGCGCCGATTCGCTATCTCGTCTTTCCTGCATGTGAGAATATTTCACCTCAGCAGGTCTGCTGGGCTGAGCAGCCAGCTTTATTGCCGTGGAGAGCAACACCTGTTCCCCACTACCGGCGCGATGCATAATTCACCGTTGCTGAGAATTTCAATCACTTCAGCAATAGGTGGCCTGCCATAAGCACATCGGAGGTGGAGGTGGATGTTGCTAATGTCGGTGATTCAACACGAGGACAAGAGTCGGGTCCCGTTTTAACCCACTCCCAGCCCCTTGCAGCTCGTCCCCAATTTTAAAGCTCCTATGTTTCCTGAATCTAAATCGAACACAGCTACCCATCCCCCCCACCTTTAGATTCTCCCTCTCTTCCGCTCCTCTCCTCACACCCAGCTTTAAAGCCCCGTTTCCTTTAGGAACTGGGGATATTCCAGCAGTGTTTCCATGGTTATCGGTGGCATTCGTCTGTGAGTTCAGAGCCGGTGTCGGGCAATGTCACCCTGTCTTTCAGGGCGATGTCACTCCAACTATTGAGTGGGAAGAGGGGGAACGCAGAGAGATATGAAGGAGGGGGGGAGTTGTAATTATATGTGCATATGAAGAGGGTCGGAGCAGCTTGGGCGCGTCATCCCGGCAGCTTTTGTGATCCACACGTCTGTGGGGGGAAGTCGCACAGAGACGCGGGTGTACTCCTCTGAGATTTGTGGTAAAGAGGCTCCCCGAGGGATACGACAACATTCATTATTTACACATCAGAAATACAAATTATTTTTGGGGGAAGAACTAGTGGTGAGACGATCAGTCGATTAGATGACTGACACAAAAATAATTCAACAGTGGTTTTGATAATTGTTTGAGTAAACTGTCAAAACTGCTAAATACTTGCTGGTTTGGATTTGCCATTTAACAGAATTACGTACACATCAAAATCAACATAAAATCTAAATCTTGATTATGATTCATTTGTTTAGGTAATTTTACAAGAAATATGATATAATATACTATGATTTCTATGATGATATCTTTGGGGTTTGGACTGTTGGCTGGACAACACACTACATTTACATCTATGATGTGAACTACAACACACAGACATTTCCACCTCTTTCTAGACTAAACAATGAGTCAATAATTAGTGGCGGGCTGAAAAACACTATCCTGTGTCCCTGAAGTGGACCATGTTTTCCAACGAATACCTAAAGAATTTCCCCCCCTCAAAAAAACGTCCCTCCTCTCCAGTACACTCATATCCTCACACACACGCAAACACACACTCATGCAACAACTGCGCGCGCACACTCACTGATACTCACACACACTTCCCCCATCTCTCATTCAACCACTTCTTTTTGCTCTCTCCCTCCTCCACTCCTCTCTCCCTCACTTAACTCTCCCCTCCCTCTCCATCTCCCCCTCTTTTTTCCCCTCCTCCCTCCTCCCTCCAACGGGCCGTCATTAGTTTCCATGGTGACAGTTGGGCGGCATTATTGCCGGCTGAGAACTGCTCCTGGGTTCCTTTTCAGAGTGGCGGCGGCGGAGGCATTGTTCAGTCCGCCGCTCTGAATGGTGCGGGGATCAGGACGGGGAGAGCGCAGGACAGGAGGAGCCCTTTTTTTCTTTTTTTTTGGGGCAGGGACAGTGCGCTTGTAGAGGGTGAAGGGAGGAGGAGGGGAGGGGAGGAGAGAGGAGGAGGAGGAGGAGAGTGAGTGAGAGAAGCAGCGTGGTGGTGGTTAGAGAAAAAACGAGCACACGCCGATGAGGGAACAGGAGTAGTAGCAGTAGTGGACTCATGCCGTCTCCCTGAGAGTGCTACGAAAACATCCAGGCCCCCTCAGATAGCCCGCTCGTGGCTCAGGCCTGGACTAGATCGGACTCTGCTCTCCGCGTTCATGTGTGTGTCGCAGAGCAGGAGACGAACGGATCTACAGAGATTTCAGACCGAGAGTGAAAACAGAGAGGGCAGATGGCAAACTGAGTTTAGCTGGTGAGTTACCCATAGTGCTTCATCATCTCTAAGTCCTTATAAATCCTAAGATTTATATGTATATGTATGTTGGTAATGTACATGTGGACTGTGCACTCTTGAGCCCTCCATAAAGATGTGCAACGGCTTTGATTCATCTGTATTTTAGTGTGTGTACGAGTGTTTGTAGCAGATGCTGCTGCTGCTTCACAAAATGCGTGTGTTCTCATCTAAAACAACCTCTGTCTGGGTTATGTTTGGGTGTGTGGGGTTGCAGATGTCTGCTGAATGTGGGCTAATTCTCGCTGCCCTCTGAAATATACATGCCCGGCTGCATGTTTTATTGAGGACGTACATTGGGGGCAATTTTCTGCTGCCTTGATTCTTGGATTCCCTGCAGTGTTTTTTCAGGGAATTTTTGAACAGGACGGCGTACGTGTGTTTTGGTCCCAGTTTGTTTGGTTTTCTCTTTCATCTGTACTACGGTGGGTAATTAGGAGTGAGAGCTGAGCCCTCTGGCTCCTTGAACAAGTGATGTGTGGCGAGTAATGTAGTGAGCAGCGAACAGTGCCAATGTTGTTTCAGCTCATTGCCCCTGTTCTGTCTCTCCGATAAAGCAGCACTTTTCCTCTGTCAATTTTACAACTTGGAGTCAATACATGCTTTCTAAAGGAGCACCTGAGACGGTGTTGAATATAAAAGTGACACAGTGTTGAGTACTACTAGCTGATGATGTCATTACTTGATTGCATGACCTCCAAAATGATTTAAAGCTTAACCGACTGCGCAGCTGCTACTTCTGTATTTTGTCAGTTTTTCAGCGCTGGTATGTTAGTGTTTGTATTCAGTCTCTAAGGGATTTTTTTTGGCACACTATAATTTAGCTGACTAGGGAGTTGTCTTTAAGGAGCGGGGAGTCTGAGTGTTTCCATGACGACCGGCAGCAGCTGTGTGAGCCGAGCTGAGTGTGTGGCAGACACTGTGGCATTGCCTAGAGACTGCGAGACTCAGTCTAATCAACGACCTTTTGACCCAGATCAATGCGATGGTGCTGAGCCAAGCAGCCACGGGGTCTGGCCGACATACATACTGTAGTACGACGCCGCTGTTGTGCAGCTGTACAGCTGCCTACATTTCCTGGATCATTGTGGACTTTATTGGAGTCAGAGCGGTCTGATCCTCTTAGATTGGTGGGAGTATTAGTGTAGAAACAGGCTTCTCATGTGTCAACCTAATCATTTCCATTAGATGGATTTATTTTAAGTGTAATTAAAGTCTGACCTCTGAATAGCCAAGCCAGTGAATAACTGATCTTGCTGTCCTTGAAGTGGGGTAATATTACATTTACATAGAACGGACAAAATCACAGAGACCCCACATAAAAAAGAACTGAGAGTGAACCAAAGGACAGAGGGGAAAAAAAAGACACGTCCAATTTATAATTGTTGTTATCGGAGAGTAGTAGCTTTAGCAGTCTTACTTACTGTTTCGTTTTCGAGGCTTGCCAAATGGTCAGTCCTCAACTTACTGATGCATTGATACAACAAATGCAAAATCCTTGACCCAGACTATACCAGCAAAGAAGAATGTGAAAATGTGAAAAGGGAAAATTGGTCTAAATCAGCACCTCTGTGACATAGTCTCAACAAAAACACTCCATCGTGCGCTGTCAGTCAAGCCATAAACACCAAAAGCTGATTTTTATGGTGAGGCTGCCATGTAGAAACCGCCTGCTCTCAAAGCCAACGCACAAAGACTCACACAGTAACCTTGTGTGAGAGGCAAAAATCCTAGAACCCCTGGGCAGTGGAAAAACTAGTGAGTCATGTTTCACCCATTTTCCTACGTCTGGACAGGTTTACTTTTAGAGCGAGCCAAAGGAAAGGATGTCTTTAACCCACAGCGTCCACAAGTATTTAATACAGGGGTGGGTCTGTAACTGTAGCAATTCTGTGTCATTAGTTCTGACGATTTCTTTGGATGTAAGTCCGTCCTTCTGCAGCTGTACGCTTGGAAACTAAAGTCTTTTCTCTAATCGGATAAATCCATTGTTGAGGATTTTTGTATTATTATTTTGTCCATCACGTGTGCATATAAACTCATCAAAGTCATGCTTGTGGTTTTCTCTTCATTCTTTGGTTGAATCAAGAGGACGGAAGTGCTCCATATTGGTCAGAGATGCTGGAGAACTTGTGGTGATACTGACCGAACCACACGCTAACAAACACACACACATACACATGCAGATACCATGTTTGATAGTCATCCCGATTAGTGCACTCCATCACCCGGTTAATTATACCCACAACTTCCTCTTCACCCAGGGCACCTGGGGTCTTCCTCCACTTAGAGTCGGCGTTGGCATTTCCTGTTGCGTTGGCATGATAATTATAGGAATCAGCGAAGTAAAGAAAGGTCGAGTGATTAGATAACGACAGATCGGCAAGAAAAGAGACCACGCGTGTTTTATGCGTCTCGCCTTGCAGCGGCCTAAATACAGCCCAGTTCCTGTCTGTTATTACATGCTCAGTTTGAACTTTTGCTTGCATTCTTCAGGCTGGACAGTAAGAGGGCACAAGTGTTTTGTTCTCTGGCTTCATGCGCGCCTTTACATCTTTGCGTGCGTATGCTGGTGTGTGTCCACTGCTTCTCCATTTGGTCTGGGCAGGCAGTCGGAAAGTGTTAAGAGCTCTCTTGTCTCCAGTGAAGCGCGCGCGTTGTCTTTGTGAGAGACTTCGGCACCAGACGGAAGGAAGGGAGCAAACACACGCAAACACACGTTCAGGGCACAACACTCCCCTCCCAGCAAATTCAACCCAGAGTAATATCTAACATCTTATGATCTGACCTCCTTTAAGAGGAGATGCTATTTGCCACTAATTGCTGCCTCCCCCAGTTTTAAAACCACTGCTCACTTCAAACGCTCACAAGTCTGCAGCGTTACTGCTGGAACTGTCTTTGTAGTTGTGTCCTACTGCTCTGGAGAAGATGAGGGATGGCTTCCAGAGACCAGTAACAAGATATTTAATGAATTTCTGCTGCAGGGCAAAGTGTGAGTGCATGTGTTTTTATGTCTGTGTGCATGTTTGCATGCGTTCATCCATGTGAGCTAACAGACAGTTTAAAAAATATATATATA
>JBAJHX010000041.1:15343369-15385737 GCA_037176925.1 Amniataba percoides
TTATATATATTTCCTTCAGGGATGTTTGGCTGGATAATCCTTTCCTGCCATATTCACTTCAGGGGAGAACTTTAATGTCTCCTCGTAAAGTGGAAAATCGGTACCTGTGCACACATGGAGCTGCTTGCAGTAACTGGGGAGCTACCATAAATGGTAAATTTCAGGACAGTAAGCTGGTCTTGGTGATCTCCCAGTTTCTGTAGTTCGGAAAGCTTGACTGATGTTTCTCGGCAGCAAAAATGTGGAAACATGGAGATGGGAGAGGAAGAAAAGTAATGTGTTATTTTGTAGCATTTACATGTCACTTTCTCTTAAATTTTCTATGAACAAGCCCACTGGGGCTTGGCAGCACTCTAGAAAATGTATGTATTGTGCAGCATTATTGTGTCACATCGCCCCAGGGATGTATAGAAATAGCTCTTTCCTCCGGTTGTTTCTATACAGCACTTGGCTGGATCATTGACGTTGACCAATAGACACCAAGTAGCAGCAATAACAGCAGCCTTGTAATTGGGCCCTCTTCGATGATTCCTCGCCTCACCCCTCACACCCCCTTGAGAGACAAGCTGTTGCAGGTAATGCAGGTGATAGATGACAGGTGGGCAGAGCAGCCTGCTGCAGGCGATTGTGGTTCTATAGAAATTCGACAAGAGCTACGATTTTGCCAATGGTCATGTGAAAGACGATCTGACAGCCCGTTGTGAACAAAGTAGACGCTCTAATAAGAATGAGGTGTGGGCGAGTTTACAGAAATTTAGGAGAAAATCAAAAGAGTCGATGTAACTTTAAAAAACTCAGAATCTCTTCCCTCAGGCTAATGATGTGAAACCTGAATGAGAATCTGTTTCTTCTGTACGTTGGTGAAATCTGTTTGGATCTAGAGCTGAAATTATTAGTCAATTAAGATTTGTCAATTCACTGTAAATGAATCTCAATTAAAGTAATGCCAAATGCCAAACATTACCCCGTTTCAGTTTCTCAAATTTGAGGATTTACTGATTCCCTTTGACTTATGTGATCATGAAAAGGAAAACCTTTTGCTTTTTGCAATTTGAAGCATTACTTATTATTTAAAACTCAATTTTACACATCAATGAATTAATTGAAGACAACTAAGCAGATGAATCAGTCATGAAAATAATTAGAATTAAATTAAATATAAAATAAAAAAAATAAATGCATGCCCTATAGCATTTTCTATTCATAAAGACTACATAAGGATCCTTTGCTGTCCTGCGTGAGCATGATTTGCACATTATTGAGTACATAATGGATCGTAATGATAGCAGATTTTACTCCCAAAGGAGAAAATCTATTATCTGTGAACTGATGTAGGCTGGGAGGGTCAGAGGGATTATAGTACAATCATGTTTAGCTGTCTGACTCAATCTCTTTAATACAGATTCTGTAGCTGTGGAGGACAGTTTTCATGTGGGAGTGGGTCAGCATCCCTATTTTGGTTTTCAGCGATGGGACCAGTTTCCCATATTTGCCTAAGTGTATATGACGCCGGCTCTGGCAGTCCTGCTGTCTCCTGTGTGGGTACGTTAACGTGGCCCAGAGCACTGCAGTGCGGTGCTGCTAGGGGAAATACTGGAGCCATTAGAGAGGAAATAGGAGCCTTTATTAGTCTGTTTCGTGTACACCTGGCTTCTATAACAGGCCCCTCCTTATACAGTGATTTGTGTGTGTGTTCATGGTTCTTGGTATGTCTTGGCTTCTGCTGTAGCTCTCATGTCTTAGCTAATTGTGCCCTCTTCAAACCTCAGCTCCAAAAGGTCTTGCTGATTTCCATTCAAGGCCCTTCCTGCACAAAATGTTCATTTAGGCTTCTCCCTCGTTGGCATTGAAGGGTGTTCTCAGTTTTCAAAGTTGAGTGACTCATCTAAGAAATTGCAGCCCAGTGAGCGAGAGTCAAACACAGTTTAGACAGACTGACAGGGGCTGCTCGCCTCAGATGCTCCTTGGTGAGAGAGCTCGCATTGCTGACGCTGCCATTCAGGAGCCAAGTGACATTTCGAAAGTCATCCTGACGTCAAAGAAGACGCGTCGGTGTTGAATGCACAGTGACCTTTTTGTTCGTCTGTGTATGTTGGTAAGAGTCCAGTGTGTATCAGCACAGAGGAGCAGCGACTCCCGTGGTCCCTCACCTTCAGCCTTTCTCTTTCACCAACGCAGCCCTTTACATCCACACCCTTTCTCGATTAGACCAACCAGACTGGACTGAACTGGACTGGAATGGGCTACACATTGACCTGTGCTGGGCAGGGCTGCCCCGCTCTGGGACACTTTGACTGTCAGCAGCCTCGCGGACACTCCCGTCCCCACGCTGACATCCATCCTGCCTGGAACAGATGCAGGGTGGCGCGGTGGGCACCTTTCCGCCTCACAGAGTACTAGAACCCAGTACGCCCAGCTCGACAGAAAAATGATAGTTTCATACTTTCGATAAAGTTTGAAAGAAGAGAGTGCACTTGATGGCAAGATGCGGAAGGAAGTAGGGCTGAAATAGTCTAGAAAACAATGGGCCGATTTCCACTCCAGATCGAAACCAAAATTCAAACAATGCCTTTCATCTAGAAAGACACTAATGTACTTTTATTTATTTGTAAACTAAAGTGCACTTCAGTTCTGCTAATATATTTCTCCTTGTGGTTTCTGAGAATGCAGCAACTGATTGATGTTAAAACTCCATTTTTTATATCCTTAACCATCACAACATTGACTGGAAACCAGCAGCAAAATATCATCTGCAAGATATTTACATCCATAATTCTCCTTTCTCTATAAACCCTTTTCTCTTTGCGTGTCTTGAGAGTCCACTGTGTATCACCACAGAAAATGAATAGACAACATTTCTGACAGTCGATTAAGCTTTGTCATTTATCAAGAAAAAAAACAAAACATGCTCTCTTTAAAGCAGTACTATTTTTTTCCACTATCTTTGGGTCATGGACTATATTTAGCTACAACAGTGAAATGTTTTATCCAAATCCAAATTTATCCAATTTTTCCAAATTATCCATAGATTCTTAACCTCATTAAAATAATCATTAGTTTTAGGCACATACAGAAAAATATACACATTTCTAAAGGGGTGTTGTCCTCCCTCCAATTTTCCCATTTTCCTTTCATACACAAAAACACCCGCGTTTCCAACCGTGCATATGTACACTGGAAAAGCTGGACATGCTCTTGCGCTCACCACTTCCTGCTGTCGGTCTGTTGGGAGAGGCCGGCTTTACCAGAGATGTAATTCTGCGGCCATGAGAGGTGTGATTTGGTTGCCTGTGAAATGTTCTCCCAGTATGGGTTGTTTTTTATTTGGGAAAGGGAATGATTTGGTCGGCAGCGTTTCTTGTAGCTCCTGAATGTTTTTCTGCAGTCGCAGTGGAACACTTTACAGCGCGCTGTAAAACGTTAGCAGATCACAGTGAAATGGTAACAATGTTGACATGAGTTAAGTGTCGAAGTCATTTTGTGGTCTGTACTGCAGATGGGTTTCTGTGAAGTTAAGCGGCCGAGCTTAGCGACAGAACGATGTATGCGTGTGCATATTTATACGCACACATGTGGAGGTTGCTGTGCGGTTACTTCTCAGAGAAGCCGCACTCGACATCCTTTTATTTCTAAGGCATCAATCAGTCAGCAATGAATCAATCATGCAGTCAACCACCTGGCCAGTTTTTAACTCGTCCTGTCCAGCAAATTGATTGGTCAATCCCACCAATCAATATATGGTAAACTAATCAATGCGTTCACACTTCAGAGACCCTCGATGAGTATGACGAGTGATCAAGCCTTCATCCATAAGATTAAACTACATAATCCTCATTACAATATGGCCTTCTGTGGACAGGGAATGATTGAAATTTGTTTTGAAAACGCTATTTCAGGCTTTGGGTGCAGATGACTCATGGAGCAGACCTGTGTTTGTTAGGAACTCCCCCACCCCCAGTGGGAATGGAAAGAGCTGGAGTATTATTTTCCAGCACCAGCAGTTAGAAGTCCTCTTGCTGGTGAAGGTGTGCTGGTGTTAAGTACAGTGGACTTGGAGGAAAAGATGGGCTCCCCTGCTCGGCTTTGCCCAGATTGTGCGGAACGGCCACTTGACATTACACAGTGAAAGCCGCCATTGAGAGGCTCTACAGTAGGCTTCAGTAGTTTCTGGGACAGTTGGGCAGTCATCTCCACAGGCAGGTTTGTAAACCCCCTTGTTCTCCTGCGTGTGTGTTTGTGTGTGTGTGTGTGTGTGTGTGTGTGTGTGTGTGTGTGTGTGTGTTGCCCTAATTGCCTATCTGTGGCTGCTTCCTTTACGGTAATGCTCTGGGCTACTATGCTGTGCTGCATCCAGACAAACAGAGGCTCGCTTCTCTGCACTGTGCCTCATAAAAGTCCTCTTGAAGCGCATGTGGTTATTGGGGGAGGCTGGGAGAATTAGAGCGGCCAGTGTGCAGCCATGCTATCACGTCACATGTCCGATGATGAATATGGGATTTTAATCATCCCTTTTGTCGCGTCCTCGCATCGCCGTGTGACTTACTGTAGACTCTGAGTGTTCCTCCATGACTTACATCAACAGCTGAATTAAATGGCCTTGAGTCACGGTGCAGGGAATTGTTCGCAGATCAGTGACTGCGTCTTACCTCACCCTCTGCTTGCCTCTCGTCTGGGGAGATATAGTCTGCTGTTTGTCCCATGTAATGCACATGCCTACAGTATATTGATGTGTGCGTTGCTGGAAGTGCTCCATCTTTGCATGTAATGGACAACAGCCAGGATGATTTCTGATTTATTCATCTCTCAAGACACTTACACGTCTGCCTTTGTCAGAACTGTGCATCCACTGAAAGCAGAAGTAGTTCGTTTTTTTGCTCATCATGACCTACCTACTATATTAGCAATATAGATCAGAATTGTTGCCATGGAAATAGCCTCTTCGTGTGTTGTCTCTGGGTACGATGAAGGAGGATTCTTTTATTTAGTTTCTACAAGGATTTCTGCCACCGCTGCTGTTACATTAACTTGTCAGTCTTTGTTTATGTTTAGCCTTCTCCACTTGTTGACTGTTGCAGTGTATCATTTGAGGAACTAAAAGCGGGCCTATTTTTGCCCACAGTGTATTTACCGCGTTAAGTGCTGCATGTTTGCTTGCACAACTCACATTCACTGGTCTTGCCTCTGACGTGCTTCAGACTTTCTATCAAAACCACTCTGTGCAACTGTACTTCCTACCCCGCCATTTTTTCCCTCGCTTGTTTGTCTTCTGTTCGCGTTGCGTTTCCACGAGGTCGCTCTATGGTTTTCTTCGGCACTTTCCAGCCATCTGCCGCCTCCTCATCATCTTTCCAGCCTTTCAGTCTCTCCCTGTCTTATCCCCCCCAAAAATCGCACGGTCCTAATCTATGGGAGCTGCTGAAATCCTCCCACTTAGTGTGGGAGACATGTCAGTGGGCCTGCTGTGCCAAGTGACCTGATTTAGGGGGAGAAGACAAACCTAACAAGATGACTTGCCCGACCCTCCCTCCTTTACTCAAGGCCCCTGGGAAGCCACGATGCAGGTGAAACTTCAGGCGCCACTAATTCTTAAACAAACTAACAAATAGTCTCCAGAGAGGCGGAGGTGGAAACGGAAGGTTAAAACTGGAGAGGTCACGGCTGGCTGTGATAACGACGTATGATACGAAATACATGAATGTAGATTTGTAATCTGGGACCAGATGCTACTGTACTGTACGTGATTGGATATGTGTGTTGAATGATTGTGTCTGTGTGCGTGTGTGTTAATAAACCCCGTGGTGAAGTGGGAGTTGGAGCCTCGTTACTCAGTGAGAAAAATCTGCTGATTGTCAGAGATTGAGGATCTGAAATGGTGCAGATTCTGCAGCAGCTGTTGTTGTACTGACACCAGTGTTTCCTCTCTAATCTCCATTTCCTTTCTCGCCCCTCCGTGCTTTTGGATAGATCCTCTTAAAGTGACGCTCCACCCAAATTCTTGTTCTTAGTATTGTACTCTCACCTCTGCAGGCTTGAGAAGTGTTTGAAGTTAAAGCGAGTTGATCCCTTGTGTAGATTCTAGTATTGGTTTGTTTTCACATCCAGGAAAAAAAATGTACCAGATGTATAGAAACTTCTCAGATATTTCTGTGAAATGTAGAGCCTTGTTAAGCACTTATTATTTTTTTTAGGTAGGTATTTTAGGAGTCCATCTCTGTGTCATGCTTGCTCATTACCTCTCGTGCGATTAGGGAACCATTTCAACTCTGCATTTACGTTGAAGTGTCACTTCCTTTTTCACCTTCCTGCCTGACACCTCTGTGTGTTCGAGTGTGTGTTTCTCTGTGGATTTCAGGCTCCCCTTTTTTTTAACCGTTGGGATGGTAACCGGAAAGTAGATCAAGGTCAGAGCACTCATTACTGTCTCCCACCGCACAGGCCAGGGTGGGGCGAGACGATAGGAGCGGTGCTAGGTGACACGGTGTTAAAACTAATGGTGATGGTCGACCTCTCCGTCACCCCCAGTACCTTTGCTCTCTCCTATCTGTTGTTTTGTCTTTGCTTTCTTAACTCCTCACCCTTTGCTGCTCTTTTACTCTCATCTTGTAAAGAAAACCCACTACCGAGCCATGCCCAGCGTGTGTGTGTGTTTGTAAAGGAAGGACTACAGCAGGTTTCATGTTCATATGGATACCTGACTATTGTTTTAAGACAGGCTTGTCAAATTATGAGCCTATCCTTTAAGGCGCATTGCCATTATAAATAGAGCAATTAGATTACTCAGTCTTTCAGACCAGTGAATCCAGAACCACCGGATCAATATGGTGCTGGGTGGGGAGAGAGCGAAACATGGACTCAGACAGCAGGAGAGGAGCAGAGCAGGTACAGTGCAGACACAGACACCGGGAAATTTGATGGTGATATGGGAATAATGAGGTGCCATGCTCGGAAAAAGCGTCATTGGGATTCTGTTCTTGGTTTCGGTGGGTAAACGGAGAAAGGGGGGTGGGGGTTGGTTGAAGCGACGGGAGCGGGGCTGTCAGCTCAGCCTCACCGGGGGTTGGTTTGCGGGTAGGAGACCTGATTGACTGTCTGTCTGACTGGGGAGACTTTGCTGAATCTGAGTGATCAGTCTCCCAGACAGCACCGGGGAGAGAGGACTGTACACAAGGGATGATGGGTAATAAATGACTCTGAGGGGGGGTCGCCTCAAGGCTGACGGTGACTGACAGCCGGATAGGTGTGTGCAATTTTTTTTTTTTTTGAGTCTGTGCGTCTCATGGTGGTTGAGGAAAAGGAGAGAGAGACAAATGAGCCGTTCGTCAGTTTTTTAAAAACCGTAGCTGCCTCTGTGTTAGAATAGCATGTTATGACACAAAATACTGGTAAGTACTGAAGATGATTTCTTAACAAATAGGAAAAATTTTAAAACATGGCTGACTATTGATGTATCTGTTGAATATGCTGCTTTGGTTTTGGCATTCTAGCTGTCAAGATCTGAGAGCTAGCACTGAGTCAGGTCTTGCTTAGTCTTTGATGAGATAATTCATTTAAATCATCATCCAGCAGACTGACTTTGCTATCCCTGGAGGCATGACGTTTTTTTAAGGAAAGAAATATTATATTCATCAATCTAAGGTGTAGAAAAAGTATTTGTTTTGGTATTTGCATTCACTCAGGTTTAATCAGGCATTAGTATTTAAAAAAATTGCTGATCGTTTTTCCAAGAATTGAGCTCAAGAAAAGATTGCTTAAACGTAAGTGCGCAAAAAGACTCATAGACACTGCTGTTATGTAGTGACATAAGAGGGACATTCCTCAGGTTCCTCTCCCGTGACAGCATCACAGTGCCACCCTAGAGATTTGCTGGGGCCATGTACTTTTCACACTGACAGAGAGAGAGAAGGCGAGAGTGTCCCTGTCAAATAACTGGAAGTATCTGAATATTTCCGTGGGTAGCTTACACGGCAACCCTTCACTATGTTTAGACACACACACTGTAATGCAGTCTTTCAGGTTACCATCCGAATTATTCTGCGTGCGCTCTGGGTGCTCTTTGTTCTGTTCTTCTCTTCTGACGGACTGATTTGTTGCATCACAGCTATGAACGAACAGGTAAGATAGACGGGCTATTCGTCACCTGGTTGGCCTAATTAAAAGTGATGCACTAATAGCTGCTGAGGTAATCTCAGGAAAGGAGAGGTTGTCATGGTAATCCACAACCTACAGGGTGCGGTGTTGATTACGTCCTCGGATGTGTAATTCCTGTCTAATTGTCCCATTCATCTGTCCCTCAGTACCCGGAACAGAGAGGAGGAAATTAATGAGCTCAGATCAGTGCTCTCCTGTGTGCTTTCACAAAAGCCTTCTTAAAATCACACAATTACAATATTAATCTCATCTCTTGGATCCCTCAGAGTCCAAATCAATTAGGTGACTGACTTGTAGCTTCAAACATTGTTGTGGTGACTGTCAGTTTCGGAAAAGCAGAGCAGTATAATGGGTTGTGGGTAAAGCCATACGGCGGCCCGCATGTATCAGTATGCTGGGTGACACACATGCACATCACTTTGGCCCTGGGAGGAGGTGCTTGGATCAGGTTTGGCAGGTGAAAGGACAGGTGCAACTCTTCAAACACACCTGGGAAAGGATAGATGAATGTGTGCGTGTTAATGTTTGGGCGTAATGCGGGACTGAGCTTTGAAGGACTTTTTATGTGAGTGAGTGTGTGTGGGTGTGTGTGTGTGCTTGTGTTTATAACAAAGACTCGTCACGGCTGCACATGCGCACTTTGTCAAACTGGGAGGGCAGGATTTGTTTTGATTTTGACTGGGCTGTGTGGGAGAATTTTCCATTCACTTATTCTTTGGACTTTGGATATGTGAAACTGAACAGTTGGAGGCAAGGTAACGTCCTTTCTTCGGCTCCTTTCTGAGAATATACCGCACGGCTTATTACTTGTGTATTTCTTACACAAGTATTATTACAAGCTTTGATGTTTAGATAGCTTTTAATTATGAACATTTTATAGGTCACTGTGATTGGACTAATGAGTTAGAGATTTCATTTTTTTGTCCATTTACTTTATTTGACTACATATTTCTTAGCTACTGGTGAAGATCGATGTGTCGTCTCATTTTATTCTTGACTTGTGAAAGTTTAATTAAGAAAACGTGTGGGTGTCAGCTCCCGTCGCTGCTGTGTCATTAAGTTCCTGTTTGGTGTTCAGCAGTTTGACATGAGGGCCACGTTTTGCTCTCAGGTAACCATGGCTACACCCCAGTTTCCATAGGCGCCGGCCCCTTTGCCATCGTCGTCTTCTGCCGCTGTTTGTTTTTCCCAGGAGCGACCCCAGCCAGTCTACGGTCAATGGGTTTCTTCACCGAGCACCCACTTGGCCAAAGGACACGCCTGCTCACTTGATCATAGGTCAAGCTTTTCCTCTGATTCAACCACCAGTCATCTCTGATTTAGAGATGGTGTGAGCACGGAGAGAGGCTCACAACATTTCTCTTGCCAGGGACCAAATTCAGGAATAGTCAGAGTTAATATAATACCTACTTACTGTAGTATTTGTGATCCTCTGTGGCAAAAACACAAGCTCGCATTTCTTTATTTTCACACTGTATAAAGTCTAGAGAGCCGCCTGCAAAGCCTCATCTTTTTCCTCCTGCCTGCTCTTATTCCGCTGTGGCACAGAGATGGTGGGAAAGCCTGCAGTGTGCCACATGGGGCAGACAGCGTAACAGGACTCATTACTGACTGGATTCTCTCCTTCCACTGCCTGCAGCACAGCTGAAAAACACTAAATTAGATGTGCCAGGGCTGTAGTGGGGGCTCGCTGCAATTTTGGGCTGTAATCCATTTTGGGAAGGAGATAGGGGTGACGAGATCACAATCCACCAGCCTGAAGGAACACAGACGTGCGGCTGTAGTTTTTATAGTTATTAACACAATCCACTGCTGGACGTCACTTCGTTGTGATGGACGGACAGGCCAGATAACGACTTAAACTGGCAACTTAAAACACATGCTGCTACAGTATCCACAACGAATGGTTCTGAAGCACATACAATAGACACGAACGGGGACACACACTCACAAAGCATTGTTATTGGTACAAACACTGAATGTGTATTCCCTTGAGTGGACGTGAAGGATCCCGTATATAGCACTGCAATAATCTTGCAGGGTGCTGAATGAAAGAAATCATGGGTGGCTTCACTGCTCCTTGTCACTTTTGTTGCTATAGATGAATTCTGGTGCATAATCAGCTTCTTGTTTGTTTTCTCACCACTTTTTATCACTTCCTCTAACCAGAGTATTATCTGAGCTCTGTTTATCATAAGTGAAGTTGTGACCACAACTTGTGTGTGCGCAGGGATGTAAAATTATTCTATTTATCTTTGCCATAAAGCTCCATTGTTGTCCAGAAGCTAGTGAACCACACATGAAGTGCCATGTTCCTTTCCGATCAGCATCATCATTTATTCATTTATTTTCATCTCATTATTATTGAAACATGGGCACTGTTGTTAATTTCACTGATCCTAAATGCAATGTGTGCTGGCAGTTTGAGTTATGTTTGCTGAAAACTACAGCGCCTTAGTGAAAAGCTGGTGAACATGGTGGGGCAAGTAGCAACTCAAGTACCTAATATCTTGTTCAGATGTTGGTAGAGACCAAAAAAAGAACAAAAGGGGCAAAATACTGGGCTTACTGGCCAACACAACTCCAGAAAAATAATATATGCCGCAAATAAGCAGCTGTTAACTAACATTAGGGCGTATATCAACTCAAATGGTATCGAGTTTTGTATTCAAAACTCGCTCCTGCTGCCTGCAGTTGGCCAATGTAAATCTGTTATTGCACATTTAAGTGCCAGTGAGCTTAGGCCTTAGGGCTGGTTTTAGTCTTTTTGTAGGATTTGGTGACAATAACAAGAATCTAGAATATCACCAGCCTTGCACATCAAACTGAAATCAGGCGTTCCAAAAGGACTCGATCAGAGCCAGAAAAACGAAGTAGTCCAACGGAAATTTGTCTTCCACGTGGCTCACGCACATTACTTAGCTGCTCTCCCTCGCTCT
Source organism: Amniataba percoides (assembly GCA_037176925.1). Taxonomy (NCBI): domain Eukaryota; kingdom Metazoa; phylum Chordata; class Actinopteri; order Centrarchiformes; family Terapontidae; genus Amniataba; species Amniataba percoides. The sequence goes on from JBAJHX010000041.1 coordinate 15,354,457, forward strand.
CTCTCTCTCTCTCTCTCTCTCTCCCTCAATCACACACACAATTCACAGACAGTGTCCAGAGAAGATTAGATGGAGCTAATCAGATACAGGCCTATCCGACAGCGTCAGGGAAACCAATATGCAGCCTCTGCAGCTGCCTCGGGCCTGGTGTCAGGATCGATGCCGCAGAGCTTCTGTCCTCCGCTCTGGTTCCCCCCTGCTCTCTGTCGGAGGGCGACCTCCGAAACACACACTGGGCTCAAGGTCGTCCACCTACAATACAATCACTGCGCACCACTGCATCACTGTAGCGGGATTACAGCACGTTGTGAATGCGTGCTTTCGATGAATCTCATCATTTTGATCAATACCTAATATTGCCTTTCTTTTGTGTCTCTTTTCTCCAGACCTCCCTGCCTCCTCCCTGCAGTACCAGTGCGGATCTGTTGACTACCTGTGCTCCCCACGGCTGGTGAAGAAAGGTCCGACCACCAGACCATGTCACGACAGGCCTGCAGTCAAACCCCGGCCGCAGCCCTCCACCTCGCCCAGACCGCCAATCGCACAGAAACCTCAAGGTAAAACATCTGTGGCCCCTTCAAGGCCGGGTTTTGACATTGGGGCTGTCGTTGTAATTGAAAGGAGCGGCGAGTTCAGACCCCTGCTACTGAGCTGTCAGTTACTCTGCCCTGACAAACGCCCCTCCGTAACACGGTGCATGTCAGCTGCCTGGCCTCACTCTGTCACTCACATGGCTCAGTAGGTCACCTCTGCCAGGGCGGCTGGTTTAAAGCAGGCCAGTGGCTCCCAAGTGTTTATGTTTGGGCATCATTTGAAGAATGCTAAATCTGAATGACATGTGTTGTGTGTTGGGATTCGCTGAGAAATGTTGTAGGACATTACACTGCAGACTTGGCCTCAATTTTTAAGTGGCTCGTAACAACTGTTCTACTATAAGTTTCCTGGAAGGTTACTGAAGGAATAATCATCCTCAAAACAAATGACTTGTTTTATTTGATTAAAAGTTCAAAGCCCAAAGTATTGGCTTTACAATGACTTAAAACATAAAAAAGGAGACCATTTTTTTAATATTTCAGGAGGTAGTTCAAGAGAATATTTAGTATTTTTACTTTAAAGGTGACTAAAACAATTCTTTGTTTATTTCAGTTATGAAAACATTTATGAAAATGAACTACCAGTAATGTAACTATGACTTTGAATTTATCAATTTGTGCGTCAGTCTTTTGTTTCCCCTTCTGTTTTTGTATTGCTGATCTTTCATTGTAGACACATGTTGCATATCACTTTATTCAACCCTGACTATGTTCATAATTATACAAAAAAAGGAGCTCAAATAGGGAGGGATTTGTTTGCTTTCCACCATTTTTTATATGCAGAGATTCATTCATTTAGTGTAATTGTAGTTTTATCTAATGTAGCCATAGATAGAAAGTCTTGTTTTATTAGTATTTATTACTAACCAAAAATGTATTTATTTTTAAAGATACAGTGGTATTCTGTAGTGCTTCTGTAGAGTACAACTCTAGAATAAAAACTAGAAAAGTCCCAATCCTAACCCTGATTTAAATATAAAATAAAATTTAAAAGATATTGTTTCTTTATTAGTCTTTCCAAATGACAAAATTTAGGAACCAAAAAAAAATCACTTTCATTCTCAGGAGAAATGGGACCCATCATGTTCACACAGAGTCTCATCATCATCTTTGCAAAGAAAAGTTTACTCAGCTTTCAGTAGCACACAGACGCAGCGGAAAGCGCTTGAATTAACAACTGTAACTTAGTATCGTCACATTTCCTGGTTTCAGACATTCAGGTTTCCGCAAAATTAAATATATGCAAAGTGTTGTCTGTGAGAACGTAAGCACATAGTGTGCAGACATGCTTGAGGGCATTTTAACAACAGCATTTTCATTTGTGTGTCTGTGCCTTTTTTTTTTTTTTTTTTAATCTAACTGGAACCGCAGCTTGACTTACGCACACACTCATCTCAGCATCCTGTTCTGAAATAAGGAAGTTGGCTGAGTTGAAACTCAGTGTTGGTCTCGCTCAGAACTCATGCTGTATTTTTCTGTTCGGACTGTGTTTATTTTCTCTTTTGGAGCTTTTTCTTGAGGTTTTTTTTTTGTCACGAGGAAACAAGCAGGCTTCCCATATGGACTCAACCATGGAGGTTTTCTCACTCGGATTTATACGTGTGACTTGATTGTTTTTGCTAATGTCTGCAGCCTCATGCCTCTCTCTTCCTCTGCTGGATTTCTGATTCTGTAGTGCCCCCTAAACCTGCGCACCTGCTCGCCCTCGGGCAAGATAAGAAACCGAAGAGGATCCCTCCAGCACCCTGCAGGCCTCTGCCAGCTCCCCCTCCTCCGCCTAAACCAAAGCCCAGCGTAGCCCCTCCTGGCTCGGGTGCACAGCCGCAGAGAGAGGCCCAGAAAGTGGGGCTGCTGATCGAGAGGTTCGAGAATTCAAAGTAAGGAAACTTTGCGAGGAATCTGGCTTGTCGAGCTTGTCAGTTCCATATTTGGCTCTGTGATGGTTCTGGTGTGTGTGGATGTGTGTGCTCACGTACAGTTTCATTTTGTTAACTTGCACCTGTTTCTCATGTGGTCTGGTTGAATTCAACCACTTTTACCACAAAAGTTATCCTAAAAAAACTATCCTTACAGTATTATTATTATGGTATTATTTTCCTTATTTTTACAGTAAAATTGTGTATTACTTCTTCATTTGGCTACGACTGATGATGAAAATCTTCCAGTGAAGCAGGTGTGACAGTGTATTTTATTTTTCCAGGGTCCCCATCCTGGGGGTGCTCCCACGGTCCCAGCTGCACCTGTGTCTCAAAATGGACACTGCGTCTGACATCACTTCCTCCTGCGGCCAGGACACCACGGCGATGGCGGCAGGAGACTCCTCCCCTGTGGACAAACTTGCACTTGGCACCTCCGAACGGACTGACGAGGTGGCTGAACTTTCCCGCCTGACCTCTGTGCACATCGACGGCTCGGACGATGCCCCGCTGGACGACTGTGCCGAGGACGACATCACGCACGGCGTCGGTTGCCTTGACGACGTGGAGCGGGAGGAAGGCTCCTCCCACGAGCTCCTGGACAATCCGGACTCCTCGGAGCAGAACGGGAAGATCCCTAACCGGGACAGCGGCATCGACAGCCCGTCCTGCACCGTGGAAGGGGAGGTGTTCCCCAACGAGGACGCCATCGATGAGGAGGACCATTACGACAGCGTCACTGAAACTGAGAGTGTGTCCTGCTGTGTTACCCTGGGCAACAAGCGGGACTCAACACAGGATGAGGACAGTGACTTGGATGAGGGGAGCAGTGGAGAAATACACTCTCTGACAGACACACAGACTGGGTATCTGACAGACGCACACTCAGAGGCACACAAAGTGAGTACCTCGCATGCTTAAGCCTCATCAAGTCATAACCATAAACCTGAACGACTGTAATTTAAAGCTGGGGCGGCGATTAATATCTCTCAGTTCCTGCCGCCACCTCCAACGCTGCACAACCTTCACCTTTTGATTTATATTTCATGTTACGTCATCATTTTCAGGATTTCTTTTATCGCGGCATGTTGAAATTGAGGACATCCTGTAAGTTTAAAATCTTCATCTCAGACAGTGAGACAGCCTTTCATCTTGTGGAAAAAAGTAGCGTGTGTCTATTATTATCTCAGCCTGGGTGAACAATTTCAAAGAATACTTCTGCATGAAACACTAAACTCCGGTGCAGCCTCGCTTCGCCGGTCACAAGTGACTGACTTGTATCTAAAAGCAGCTCTGCCGTTATATAAAAGGGACAAATACCTGCCCAAAAGCTGTAACTGGAGCTTGTGATGGCTGATAGATAAAAGAGTCCAGAGGCAGATATCTCCCCACAGCTGAGCTAAAGTTACAGTTTGCTTTTGTCCTTGAGTTTGACTATTGATTGTAAACAATACTAATGCCTCAAAAGGTGCACATACTCTTCCTAGTCTCCTATATCCTTTTTTTAGTGTTTCTGATATAAAAACATCAGGGTGAAGTCTTAAAATATACTGACATGTTGAAAAAGAGGTGACAACAGGAAGATGAAACGGCGTCAAATGAGAAGAGTTTTTTTTTAAGATAACAACAAGAGAAACACAGAAACCATTAGACAGCGCAGACAGACTTTCAGCAACCGAGCTGTCGCCTCGCTGCAAAGGTGGTTAGCAGGGCATATTTATTCTGGGCCCCGTTTTCGATGCTGTAAAACACACCCAAAGCTCACACGAAATGTCGCATGCACACGCAAACGCGGCCCCTGCTGACCGCCCACACCCACAGCCCTTTGGGTGGAAAGTATCTCTGCTCTCCAGTGCTTCCTGATCCCAACACGGCCGTGCAGAGGAAGGGTGTGTTGTTGTGCGAGTGTTTCTGTGTATGCGTCCGCGTGAATGTTTGTGACACCGCAGCTGATATGTTGATGGCCGCGTAATGACAACCTTGTCACAGAGGATGTGGGTTTTCAGTGAAGTGCATTGCAAGAGGCTGACTTTTTTTTCTGACTTTGCGTACCATCCACATAACAATGAAAATTCACCTTTACTAGCAGTAACACATTGTGATGCTTATTCTCTTTTAAAGTACATGATCTGTGTCTAAAGTTTCGACCTTCCCATCTCCGCTGAGAGCACAAGAATGCACGAGTGTGTGTGTGTGTCTGTGTGTCTGTGCGTGTTTATGTGGGAGACTGCTGTTGTGAAACCCACATTGTCGCAACAGCCTAAATGTTTCGTGACCCCGGTGCGTGTTTCGTGTTACTTTATCAGCAGCACGACTTTTTAACGTTTAATCGTGCTTTTTCTTAACATTTCCTCAGCTTCGACAAGTCATAATGAGAGAAAGAGACGTGCCTTGTTTTCACCGCATCAGCTTATAACATCAGTTTTGCAGGTTACCACACTGAACAAAACCAGGGACCAGAATAGAGTTCTGTGAATGTCAGCTCATAGCAGTCTGCTCCGGATGCTGCTCATTGTTTCCTCGGTCATAAGCATTAAAGTCTGCTAGTAATGTTTTTTTTTATTCTCAACAAATCCCATGAAGAAAGACCAAAAACCAAGAATGAACCGATCCTGAAAACAGTTATTTTCTGTGAAACTTATTACGCTGTACCTTAGAGTCCAGTCCACCATCCTGCTGCTGTAAATCCCCACAGGAGCACCAAAGCCACAATTTACTCCAGTTTGAGTAACGCTTCTGTAAAACTGCAGTGCCCAGCTTTTTAGGAAATTATGTAAATTCATGTATAATGATCTACATCTTCTGTAGGAATGGATAGGCCAGAGGGGAAGATGGAAAGTAACGGGAGATAGTGTTGGTTTTTTTCATAGTTGACATTGAGAAAAATAGTAGGTTTGGCTTTGTTTGGTTAATAAATAATGGGTATCTGCAGGAAACATGTTTAGTTTTTAGAATGAGCTAAAAATCAATAACAACAGACCTTTAGAAGCATCACCAAGAGAAACACATTTCAATAAGTAATGTTTTCTTATATTGACTCGCCTTATCCAGTCATGAATTTTCTGACCACTTAAATGGTGTAAACAGTACAGACAACAACCATAGCAGAGAAAAGTAAAATATTTAGTTGCATGATGGCAGATACCCCACATTTAGAGTAGGCTGTACTGCTACTACTACAAAGTATGCACACATTTATGCGTTTAAATGAAAAATAAAATAGCACATCATACTGCAGTAGGTCCTTTTCTGTATTTCACAAATACTTATTGGCATTCAGAATACAGAGGTCAAAATGTTCACTCAACAGGTATATTTTAAGTTATCTAAGTGATCCATTTAAAGTGAACCTCACTTTCTCAATTTGAAAACACGCCATGACCTCCTTAATCCTCTGTATAAAGTAATGAGGGCAGGCTGTCTTCCACCTAATGAGGATTAATTGTCGAGCTCACTCCGAAGCAAATGCCGTAACATTTGACTGTTTGCGAGGTGATTCATTGCTCCAGTATTGCCAAAACAGCTTCCCCAAACAAGCTCACAATCACGTTTACAGTAAATATTGGGTTTTTCTTTAAATTCAGTACAACAGGCCAATATAATTCTGGTTTTACACAGATGTAACTCTTAACCTTTAAATGGCAAAACAAACCAAATCATTTCATTTAAGGAAAGGTCAAGGAATGTCTAAACTCAGGTAGTCACATAAACTTTGTCTATCAGTGCCTTGTGATGTGTATATGATTATCTTTCAGTGATTTTAAACCAAATGTGCTGTGTCTCTTGTAATATGAATAAGTGTCTGCTCATGTGTTCATACTCTCTTTGTTTTTATGCCTCAGACGTAATCTTTAATGCTGTTTCTCCTCAGTGCTCGGAGGCCCAGAAGCTCCTTAACATCGCCAAAGAGCTTCTCCAGACCGAAGAGGCCTATGTGAAAAGACTCAACCTCCTTGACCAGGTAACATCAAACCTCTGCTGTTTTTTGGGGGGCTTTTTTCCCCATTCATGCTTTTTCTGAGTGTGACAACATGTCTGGATGCCTCCGGTCCAAATTTCAATCTCCCTAAATGTGCCGGCAGTCTTAGTGATTGAGATCAGGGCTGAGCTGGATTAAATGTGGCGCTGTGATCCACTGGACAACAACCCTTCCTCTGTTGACTGGATTACTCAGAGCGGTGTAAGCGCGATCATGTGAGGAAGTGCTTTTGTTGTGCTGCTTGTGTCTTTTATATTTATACATGTGCAGCATAAATACAGCTTTGTCACCACAAACCCAAGTAGCATGTGGGCTAACTGTGTGTGTGTGTGTGTGTGTGTGTGTCTGTGAAGCATATATTGGTATGTGTGTGGGCTGCGAAGCACGTATTGGTGTGTTTGTGTGTGTTTACCCTCAAAGTGATCTTTTGGTACTTCTATGTAAATCCTGTGGATTAAAGATGTGTGTTTTCTGACTCTTAGCAGGGTTTATAACTAGGAGAAAAAAAAAGTCTTGAGTCAATGTTGCGACCCAGTTGTTTAGACGATCAAATTCGCCTTCACATTTCTTCTGCACCACTAATTTAAAAAGGTACTACACCAAACACAATCACGTTGTTCTCCTTTCCTTTTTAACTCCCTGCTGACAAAAGATGTGAGGTTAAATCGTGTTGACAGCCATTTCAAGGTGATATGCAGAATCGATGTGTTTGGAGCAGTTCCGCGCTTCTCTCAAGGCTCTGATGTACACAATTATTTTCTCCATCGAGCATTCAGACATTAAGTGCATAGAATATTAGGAAATAGTCAATAATATGCATTACAGTTTCCCAAAGTTACAAGTTGATATATTCATATGTCTTGTTGGATCCAGTCCCAAAGATACTCAGTTTGCTAAGATGGAAAACAAAGAAGAGCACTAAGTATTTACGTTTTTAATTAAAATAGTAATATTGTTCTTTTGTCAATGTGCTAATTGACTAAGCATTTCAGCTCTAAACCCAGTCCCAATCTCCCTGTTATTTTGCTTTAGCCCCTACTTTCCATCTTCTTCTTCTTCTTCTTTTAACAGCCTGTATTTCATTTTTGCTCACTCTTATTTGTGATGAGAATTTACCCCTGGTGGTTCAGTCTTCTTCCTCTTTGCTGGGCTCATGTGGTAGAGGAGATGCATAGCCGTCCTATCACAAAACAGCTACGCTTAATCTGCCTGTGAAGGCAGAGAAGCCTCACCGTTGACTTCCTGTTTTTGTCTCGCCGCTTTCACACGACACTGGCTTCCATGGAAACAGTGGTGCCAATGTGTTGAAAGCAAAAGGTGATGAAAGTGATCAGTGAAGCATTTTATCACTGGAAGTGTACCACGTCATGTTTGAATTCAAAGCTGATTCTAAACATTATGACACTGCTGCTGCTGGATAACAACCAACATTTCTTATTTTATCACTAAAACATTTAATACATTCAATACATTTTTGGAACTCTCCCAAAAAAAAATTTGAAAAAAAAAAAATGTACTCCCAAACTGAGAGATGACTTCACTATGACATCATCAGGGTTATAACTTGATAAATCTTCTCTAGAGCCACAAAAAAATTAAAGCTAATGATTAGTAAACTCATTTCAGCCAGACTGCATATTTGAATAAATTTTCAGTCAAGAGTGTTAAACATTAGCCTTTTACAGCTTCTCAAAGTAGACACTGTGCTACTTTCACTTTCGCTGTTTCATATCGTTGTAAGTTTTTTTGGCTTTCGACTGCAAAACAAGCTATTGGAAAGCTGCGTTAGACATTTTATTTTATTTTGTTTTCGCCATTAAAACTCCAAACTAAACACAACGTGGGTTTTTTTCCCTATTCTATAGTCTATCTAGTCCCATGATGGCATGTGCGAAGAAAAGTTTTGGTTGACTCGCGTCTAGCTGCCGGTCACACTTAAGAAGCCAAAGCTGGAGAATGAATGTGTTTGTGTGTGTAAATGGCAACATGGAAAGTTTTCTTTCTACGTTTACATTCCTTCGCCATGAACGGGGGCCAGATTTGAGGATTTTGGGAAACATTTGCGTGACTTTTTTGTGTACCTAACGTTGTGTTTATCTCCTCTGCAGGTATTTTGCACTAAGCTCACAGAGGCTGGAATCCCTCAGGACGTCATTACAGGGATCTTCTCCAACATCTCCTCTATCTACTGCTTCCATGACAAGTTCTTGCTCCCCGAGCTGAAGACGCGCATCACAGGGGAATGGTGAGGAGGAAACGCTCGCCAAAAGTGTCTTTGCTCCGGTGACAGTTTGGCTCTGTCGTGGTCAGTTAGTTTGATGGTGTTGGCTGTAAAACTCCGACAGCTGTGCGGCAGCTGAGGACATCATTGTCAGGTTTTCAGTGGTGTCGGGTTGTTAGGTTGTGTTGTTTTTTTTGTTTTTTTCGTGTGTGTGTGTGTGTGTGTCAGATTCACGGAATGAAGGCATTTGCAAAGTAAGCAGGAAATTTACCTACAGTGTGGGTTATTGTGCCAACATCAGCCACCCTTGGTAGATAATGACTCCTCTAGAGGGCTGGGTTTAGGGAAATCACCTGTCACACAATGGTTCCCCTCGCATTTTTTTTCAGGAACTCATTAAAATGTATTCAGATAGGGAGATTCAACCACATTCACACAGTGAGTCAGAAAAATGCACCGTTCATAAAACAGATTCATTTGTGCAATCCCTTCACAATGTTTTAGATTTGTCTTGTATTTTTGCCTTCATTTGTTTTTTACTTCTAAAGAATGAATTCTGTCTTATGTAATTGGTAATGTAATATAAAGTACTAGTACCATAGTAGAATAATTGCCTAATAAATTCATTTAAATTCTTTAGATATGTCAAAGTTTCCTGAAAGGTAAACATGCTAGAACAAAAAGCAAATAAATGAAGATTTCAGAGGAGTCAGAACAGTCTTATACAACATAAAGTGTCATGTTTTTCATGATAGCCATAAAAATACAATATTCAGTCCTCCATCAAAGAGACCCACACCACTGCTGAAGATTTTATGTCCTTGCATTAATCTGTTTGTTGGTTGTGTGTGCTGTAGGGACTCCAACCCTCGTATTGGAGACATCCTCCAGAAACTAGCTCCGTTCATGAAGATGTATGGAGAGTATGTGAAGAACTTTGACCGGGCCATGGACCTGGTCAACACCTGGACGCAGCGCTCTTCACAGTTCAAGAGCGTCGTCCAAAATATACAGGTGGGCATCCTGTGTTTGTATGTGTTTGTAATTAGATACTTCCTCCGCTGTTTATCCATTAACTAACAGATTACTTCAAAAACTACTTTATAAAATGTCCCGTTAAAGCATTTTTTCCCCATTTTGTCATAGGTTACTCTATTTATTGGAAAACAGTGCAGTCATATGTATTTATTGATTGTTTGCCTTTAATAAAATCTGATATATAATGAGATGTAGTTTTCTATTTTTCAAGTTTTGCAGACTGCACTGGAGATATGCCCTCTCTGAGCTCCACATTGCAAAGACTGTTTAATGATCAATCGGTTCAAATCTTTGTTTTTGTGTTTGAACCATCAGAAACAGGACGTGTGTGGGAACCTGACGTTGCAGCACCACATGCTGGAGCCGGTCCAAAGGATTCCTCGCTACGAGCTGCTGCTCAAAGACTACCTGAAGAAGCTGCCTGATGACGCTCTGGACCGAAAAGACGCAGAGAGTGAGACTTTAACGCCGCTGTTTTTACTGCGCCGCACACACGCACGCACACCGCTCCGTCACGACCGATCAACGGCAGATTGCGCGGAAACCTTCCTGTCAACCTGTTTTATCTCTGCTTCACCTGTAAAGCAATTATCTCCTTCTATAAGACAGTCACTATCTATATTAATCTAAGGAGGAAAATGAAAAAAAATGTTTTGACGAGATAAGGAGCAAATGTCTGAACTTGGACTCCACTTTCCATTCCAAATGTGAGCGCTGCCATTCAGATAAAAGCGATAATTAGAGGTGGCATGAACACAAAAAGGTCAGTGAAAAGACCTGAAAGGAGGAGGAACCGACGCAGACTCACATTCCAAAGAGCGCTGGTGGAGCAAATACACGTCCACTCGAGTTGATAATGCACAAATGAACATCCGTGGCTGTCTTGCGTTGAATGGCTCTGTGACTGTACAAAGGCAGGAGGAGAAGGGAGGAGCACGTGGCGGGCTGGAGGAAAATAAGTGAAACTGGAGGGCCTGTTAAGCTTTAAACTCAGACAGGTTGAGCTGTCATAAACAGAGCTGATGCCTGTTTTCAATGCAACAACCCCCCCGCATCCCTTCTCACTGTGAACAGTGGTGGTTAATGACTAAAAACCACTCAAGAGGCCAGTTCACCAGCGCATCATGCATGAGATCTCCTGGGAGTATTTTTTTGCACACAGTATTTGTATTGTTGGAAAAAATTACCTTGATTACTAACATAATCTTGTTACACAGTTGTTGGTTTGAAGCCTGTTAGACGGCTTAATTTCACTCTGATGTTGAGATAGGTCTTAATGCTCTGTGTGGAATAACAGATAACTCACTTAGCACCAGTGCGTCAACTGTTACATTTCACATGATCTGTCGTCCTCCCACGTCCCTGCCTCCATCTACCTGAGCATTAACTTTTGTTTCTGGGTCTGTAGAAGGAGTCTCTCTCATGCACTCCTGTTGAAAGGCAGTTTATCACAGTTGTTTTGGCCTCATTTCCCGCGGCTACGTGTCTCCTCTGTTTATGTAGGCCATGATTAAGATGGCTGACTCAGGTGCTCACAGGCTCTCTACTGGCTAAAAGCCAGCCTAATGCATCTAGTGTGTTTAATGTTAATACAGTGCATGTTTTCACATTTGATCCTGTTAAAATTTGTATAATATAGCTGACACCCCTGATAATTCTTAATCTCCACTGAGACAAACAAACATGTTACCTGATTTATAACAGTCTGCTGTTGGATAAGTTTTTACTCAAATATGATTTTAGCGTTATTAATTCAGAATTTTATGCTGACATTTTTGTATGTGAATGTTTATTACAGAGGCGCTGGAGCTAATCTCTACTGCAGCCAATCATTCCAATGCAGCAATCAGGAAAATGGTAAGACTTTGCTCAACCCATGTTTTTGTCTATTTCTTTTCAACACTCTGTCGCTTCTAATGTGTTACCCAATCAAAGAGCTGCTGATGCTGACGACTGTCAGTCAGCAACACTGCAAGTCTGAGGGAGTGAACAAGTTGAATTAGTACAGACAGGAAGTTGCCACTTCCTGCCTCGGGTTTTGCAGCTTGAGGAAACCTGACTCTTTTCAACACACATCCTCTTCATCTCTGTCCTCTGTCTGGCCATGCTTCTCATATTTCTCACATCCTTCAAGCAACTTTAGCAGGGAAATGTGTTTAGGAATCATTAAAGAAATATAATACCTGCTTTCGGGCATTGCAGGGAAAAGGCTATGAATGGATGAGAAGTTTTGGCTGATAAAATAACCCCCTCTGGTGGTGTTTGGCTCATAGCTCCGTCTGTCCTCCGCTCATCCTTGTCCTCCTGTTGTCTAATGTTTCCAGGAGAAGATGCACAAGCTGCTGGAGGTTTATGAGCGGCTCGGAGGGGAAGAGGACATCGTCAATCCAGCCAACGAGCTCATAAAAGAAGGACATATCAAAAAGATGTCAGCCAAAAACGGAACAGCACAAGACCGATACCTCTACTTGGTGAGAGGGCTGAAGTGTTTAAGTAGAGAAATCACACGCCGCCAGAGGGTATTTGAATGCGTGACCGTGTACTGTTTTTCTGTCCCTGATCCAGTTCAACAATATGGTGCTATACTGCGTGCCTAAACTCAGACTGATGGGACAGAAGTTCAGTGTCAGAGAGAGGATCGACATCGCTGGCATGGAGGTACAGTTCGTTCTGCCGGATGCCTTTCGTTCTCTTTGTTAGACTCTGGTTTATTGAAAAGGCTAATTCTCTTCCTCTGTTTCTTGACCTCAGGTGCAGGAGAATGTGAAGCAGAACCTTCCTCACACGTTTGCCATCATCGGCAAACAGCGTTCACTGGAGCTGCAAGCCAGGTAGAGACAATGAACTGCCAGAACACAAAAATAATAATACTTACAATGATGGTTGACAAAGTTTGACAGACGACAAAAGTGGGATATAGTCAGACTGCAACAGAACAATAGAAAATCAAACAGCACCAAAGTAGGACAAGATTTATGAATATAAATAAAAACAGGAAGAATAAAAGAAATAAAGACACCCGACACCCAAAGTGTTCAATATTAATTAAACAATTAAATAAGACATTAAGTTGATCATACAAATTAACTATTTAAAATAACATATATGTCATTAAAAAATAGACCATAAAATCAAAACACTATAAATAAATCCCCAAATACCACTAAAAGATGGTGTTTTTCTCAGTGGCACTTAATTATTTCCTGAATTCGTGTCACATTCTGTCGTACAGCGACTTTTGTTCCATAATGTCACATTTCATGACAGTGGGATGACATTCGCCAGCCACCCACGAGCCTCCTGTTGCCTTGCAGGCTCGCCAACTTAAAACTAGTTAACCAGTTAGCTCCTGTAGAGAACCTACCACGTGTGTTTTTAAAAAAAAAAATTATTTCAACATAATAACATTAAAACACTGCAAAACACTTTGCATTTACCAGTTACCTGCAACCATTCATGCTGGCTCTAAATTTTGAGGCCGAGTAATAACCTCAGCAGATTTGTTCGGGTTATGCGGGTTATGATCATTTATTTCATAATTATTCGAATATTTGAACGCTTTGGGCCTCCATACACACCACTGTATTATTTCTGTGATGCTCTGTCTTTTATTGTGAAGTTGAAAAAAAATAATCTCATGATCTTTCATTTGCTTTACAGGACAGCTGAGGAGAAAGAGGACTGGATTCAGGCAAGGATCCCACACACGCTGACATACAGATATAGTAGTGCACCCACGCACATATGCACACACAATCTCTGTCTCCCATGCACACATGCAGCATTTTGGGGCCTTGGGTGGCTTTATTGGAGAATGGAATTAGCAAAGATTTCCTCCCCACACCCCATTCAGTGTGTTTGGGAATTATATTCTCTAATAAAGCACCTCATTATTGCTCATTTAGCCCGTTACAGCAGAGTAAAGCTGATTAGAACATTTTGCAGGCTGGAAGAGCGGGTGGGCGTACAGCAGAGGAGGTTCGGGAGGTTTTGAGTGTGTGTTTTTTACTGTGTGTACATGAGATTGGGGCTGAAATGAATAGAGGGAGCTTTCAGACAAACAGTGGAACATAAACTTCAAAGATTTTACTGAAAGAAAGGGGTTTTAGTAGCAGGAGTGATGCCTTTGGAGATTTGAGGTCATGCTATTGTTGTTTTTTTATGCCAGACAGGATTCATTGCCTCTTTTTCACTTTAAATCACTTTAATCCCTTTGAGATTATCAGACTCTGTAGCATACATAAGATCACACACTTTCACATCACACTGTTACTTGCTCCACCTTCTGTTTCATGACAATTATGAAAAGATTAAGTGTCTGATTAATAACCCATGTTTGTTGTGTTTCTGTTTGTCCCCCCCCATCCATCCTCTAAATCTCTTCCGACTCTCAGGTGATCCTGGCCACTATCGAGCGGCACAAACAAAACAGCGAAACATTCAATAAAGCTTTCAACAGCTCCTTCTCCCGGGAAGATGACCACGTCCCTGAGTCACCGGTCAGTCTTGTTCTCCCTCAATCAATCAGCTCATTGATCGGTCAATTAGCGGGCCACCCGGCGCAATGAATCACGACAAAACAGGGTCGTCACAGTCTGCTCTTTGTCTGCCCGAGCTGCTCTCCATCTATGGACGTGGCAGTGTCATACACACAAAAAAACGGCCGCACAAAGACGGCCTTTCTCTTTGTCGCGTACACACGTAGCGTCTGTGAGTCTCTTCTCCCAGAACTCTCTCATGACCTAATAGGGAAAGCCCAAGTGAAAAGTGTATACAAAACTCTTATGGATCTGCTTTGACCCACTTTGGGCCGGCTGGAGCTGGACGCCGGCCAAACGTAACTTGACAGAGGCCAGAAGGCTCTGTTGAGAAGGTCCAGGCTGACACCTAGTGGTAGAGATATCTGAGTGCGGGCAGCAGCTGCTGATGCTCACTCTGTTTTTCACTTCTCCTCAGGGCCCCTGGTGCAACACATCCATAGACTCAGATGGTGAAAGACTGCATGAGAGGGTAAGATACTTTTACATTTATGGTGATAACACTTTTTGTCACCTGCCATGCTGGTGGCATTTAGAGAAGTTTACACTGAGTTTGTGAGATGATAAATTACTATAAATAAGGTATTTCAGTTCAGAAATTTGGTTCACTTCAGTATAAACCCTCAAGGGGTGCCCAAATTAGCTTTGAGTCCCTGTTGCTTACCAATATAAATCAACAATAAACAACATAAGACTGTATTTTAACACATCCCAGGGCATATACCTGGCTGGTAATGTAGTTTTGCCCTTAAGGCTTATTATTTTATGGTTTAAATAACGGAAAAAAAAAACCTGTGAATCTCTTTATGTCCAATCCCACTCTCATCGGCTGTGTGAAAATCTGATTTGAAAATGCAGTTTACTCTGTACCTTGTTTAATTTTTAATGTCATTCAATGGTTAGTGTCTTCTTACAGAAGAAAAACAAAAAGCTTTTAGTGTATATAAGACCAGACGTAGAGACAAAGGCATTGTTGATTTTACTTATAAAAACATAATCAGAGGCAGGTAGAGGTGTCTGAAAATAGCAGATAATAAATACTGTGAACCCACCACATGGGTATATTTCGCCACGCAGATTTGAGTCTGACTGCGCCATGAAAAGAGGCCTAATCAGGCCAATTAAGCGAAAACACCTGTGTGGGTGAATCATGGGCATGCACGGGCTTTGAAGCAAAACAGAAAGCTTGAAACTGGAGCAGTGCATCTGTCCTTCTTCAGAATAGGATTACTCTTATTAGAACTGAAAATCTTGCTGATTAATGAGTTTAAATCTGCATTCAGAATCAATGAAAAAAAAGGAGCTGCTGGTACATTGTGTCTGGTACATTGATGTGTCTGGTACATTGATCTGAGGCTGGATCATTGTGGTGATTATAATAATAGTCTCCTTCACAATAAAAATGGATCTGTCTGCTTCTCTCCTCTGAAAAATAAAACGGTTTTGTCCTTGCTGACCAGCCTGCTGCAAATGGGCCGAAAACTGTCACGTAATCTGTAAAAAAAGGGATGAATTTCACTCACTGTCCCACAATGCATCTATAATTACAATCTGACAGCCTGCCCTGCTGCGGACAGCTCCATCTGATGTCCACTTTAGTTGTCTCTCAGAGGCGGATAGTGTGTCTGCGTGGGTGTCTGTTTGTCTGTCTTTGTTAATAGAAAGGAGAACTGGAAGGTGCGCAGCCAGACTAACAAAGGATGAAGCGAGACGAGCTGTCAGACATTCCTTTTGGTTCCTTAAGACACTGACACATGACTCCCGTGTTTTGTTTTTCTCTGTGTTTTCCAGAAGAGTTCCAGGAAAAAGGAGAAAGAGAAGCAAACGTGCAAAGGCTGCAGCGAGACCTTCAACTTCACGAAGCGCAAACACCACTGCAAGGCCTGCGGAGCGGTGAGCACAGATGGGACGAGGGAGATTTGGGCGCCGTTTGGTCGGCTGTAGAAATGGAGGGATGGAGAGAGAAGTCGGGGAACAAGTGGAAAATTTCTCTCGGACAATTAACCGTCAGCAACTTCAACGCCGCCTCTCTTTCTCCCTCTGTCCTTCTGCAGGCCATCTGTGCGAAGTGTTCAAAGACCTTGGACAACAAAACGAGCCGAGTGTGCCCGGAGTGTTTCGATGCCAGCCTCAGCGTGGAGAATCTGGGCGCGAGTGAACAGAAGAGGAAAGCTGCGCCCGAGGTGAGACACACACTTGGAGACAAACAAAAACAAGAGCACACAAACACTCACTGAGAGACATTTTAGTGCATAATACTTCAGCTTTCTCGATTCATGCCGGTCCAATGAGATCCGCGTCCCCCAGTATACCGACAGTTGATGTCAACCAGAGTTCAGCTGCCAAACGGCACTGCTGACAACAAAAAGAGAGAAAGAAGCACAGTAGCAGATTTATTAAGTCCGGCACACCATCTCTGTTGACTGCTTAAGTGGCTGTGTTGTCTCAAATCATTGCAAACAGACATAAGCATGCATTATGCGCGACGTGCAGTACATGTGCATTTATGAATTTACTCAGGCTCCCATTGAAAGATCAGCTAATCCTTCTTTGATGACTAATGTTATAATGAGATCTCAGCTTAAGGTTGTCCCTACTGACTCAACAGTCTGGCTGCTTCAGGTGTCTGTGTCAGTCTGTCTGTCTGTCTGGGATGTAGATGATGGTTTACAGCTTACTCTGGCTATAAGCAGACAAACACATTATTAGTATATACATACATTTATATGAGATATATTTAAAATGGCTTTAGGATTCTGACACATCCCAAGGGAGGCAAAAGCTCTTCGGCAGGGAGACGAGTCACCACATGGGGGAGCTGTAGGCCACATGAGGGTTAGACAAGAGGCAGCAGGAGCTTGAACACCTGTCCATGCACAAATCTCACTGTGTCCTACATTGTTGTTACGTAACGGTGAACAGTGGAATATCTGCGCTGTCACGTTCGTCAAATTCAAATCCCCATGCAGATGGACTTCAATTACAAGCTCATTTAAATCTTTAATAATAATAATAATAACAATAATAATAATAATAATAATTATAATAATTATAATAATTTCAAAACAGGGTTGCCAAGTGAACAACAAAGTGTACTTGTGCTGATCATGACAGCCAGTGAATGAAGGTTTCTTGTTATTTCAGCTTGATGCTGGTGTTTAGTGGTTGGCCTCCTTAAATATATATGAACATATTATTGTACCTTTTCAGAGACAAACATCTCTAACGGTGGACAACTGCCTGCTGTGTGGCCCCCTTCAAGTGCAGCAGGAGAAAGGGAAGAGCTGGACCAAGATGTGGGTGGCTGTCACCAAAGCTGAGCCACTGGTGCTGTACCTGCAGAGCAATGGACAGGTAAGAGTTCAACACCCACACTCATCTGTTTTGAGGATTATAGACTTTCAGACCTTTTCATTTTATTATATTACATTACTATCTCATATTTTCACTTGTTTCCCACGTTACGTTGAGCATTGTACAAGAAAAGGACAGCACAGCATTGCACAAGTTGCCCCACATGGCCACAAAACCACTGTCATTTCTCGTGCATCCGCTGGTCTTCTTGCTTAAACCCGTCTGGCCTTTTATACACCCTGCCCACTTCCTTCCTTTTGAAGCAGGGCAAAGTGCAGCGCCTGTGCACATTAGCGTGTGTAAGTCAGATCTGTCCAATCCTCCCTGTGCCAGGTTGTCTGTGCACTGTCTGCGCTCCGTAGATTTGGGCCAGGAGGATTTGGTTGTCCTGAATCTGACCTCAGGTATAGCTGCCACCGCCTGTAACGCCGCTCTGCCCTGTGACTAGCTTTTATTTTCCACTGACCAGATAAAGCAAATCTTTTGGATTTAGAAAAGTTCCTTGAAATCCTGCCTCTCTATTTAATGCAATAATTCTGCTCAGAACATCCCAAAGAGGGCCGTATAAGGAGTTGTTTACATGTTTGCTTGAAATAATAAGGATTCCCAGGCTCTGTCATTCGTTGCGGATGGCACAGAAGGGAAGTCAGCCTGTTAAAGCCCCTGGTTTCATTTCCAAGACTAATGTCCTCATCCTAGTGCAGAAAGCTGCCATTCCAAAGATTAGGATTAATGCTAGTTGGACAAGCATTTTCCTGATTATAGAGAAAGAAAGAGGGGGAAGGGAAAGGAAAGTGTTCGCCATAGATGCGCCTGGTGGAATATACTTTCCTGGTGCTGAACGGACAAGCTGCCACTTGCTGCTGACATTGTATTGCCTCTTTCTCACACATTTCTGTAGGAAACCAAGGGAGCGCGGGCGTTGCCTCTCCCCGGGTTCGAGGTGAGCGCCGTACCACCAACGGCAGTCGAGAAGTCCGAGGTCAAACACATTTTCCGGCTCAGTCACACCCAGCAAACTTTGCTCTTAAGTGCCCAAGATGCAGAACTTCAGGCCAAGTGGGTGGACATCCTCTCCAAAGCTGCCCGGGGGGAGACGCCCACGGACGCGTCAACGAGCCTGGCTGAACACAGGAAGAGCCAGTAGTGGCCATGTTTGAGCCACAGGACTCGCTCCCTCCCTCCTCCCTCCTTCCATCCCTCCTCTCCTGTGTACAGAGCACACATTACTTGAATTCACTTTACCTTGGCACTTTTTGTTTAGTTGTTTTTTTTTTCCCCCTACTTTTGAAAGGACCACTCAATTCCTCCTATGCCACTTCAATCCCATCCTCATAACCACACAGCTACTTCCCCTCCTTCTCTCCATCCATCTTTCTGTCTCTCTTGAACACACACATATTAAAAAAAAACAAAGGTCTGCGCTATGAAGCCTCCAACGCCACTGTAAAGTATGTGTGGTGAAGATATTTTCTTTCTTTCTTTCTTTTTCAACAGCTGGAGAGAGGACTTAATGTTTTATTTGTAATATAGCAGAAGATGGTTCCTATGTATGTTTTTTTTGTTTCTTTTTTTTTTAAAGATGAAGTTTCTTGTACATTATAAGACCGTGTTGTGAAGCATTAAATCTTACGTGTCCTTCTTCCCACTTGTGGTATGAAAGTATGTATGTGTTTGAGTGTGAGTGCCCCTCCCCCCGTGTTTATTAAGAGTATTGAATGTTAGTGTAAGAAACCTGCGCCACCTCTCTGTTCTCATCCCTCCCGCTGGGGACACAGTGGCAGCACGGGTGGGTATTGTACAGTATGTATACTATAGTGCGATGTAAGGAAGCAAAGAAGAAGAAAAAAAAAGATGTTTTAACTTAAAAAGACACAGAGATGTGTACGCTTGTGGCTGGCCACCTGATGCTCCCACTGTTCGCTCCCGTCTCACTGACCTTCTCCTTGACCCTCATCTCATCTATGTTGGTAATACCTCCCTCCTGTCATTGCCTTTGGACCTCTAATTGGAGTCTGATCCGACACATTTCCACGCCCTCGTTATGGCGACTCGTCCAGATGAGAGAGATCAAGTGGCCTCAACTCTGACCCTGTGCTGCAGGTTCAGTCCCTTAATATCTCCACTTGTACACATGCTAAATGAATCCTTTCCATGAATCCTCTCTCTCTCTCTGTCCCCTCTCGCTCTCTCTATCTCTGTCTCTCGGCATAGCAACCGTACGCCTGCTTCTCTCCCTTTGGTGATGTGATGGAAACCAAGTACTGTACTGTAAAACTGTTTATTCTGCCTTGCCCACCCCCAATACACCTGCTCCTATCAGCACCAGCCTTTAAGCAACAGTAGCAAAAAAAAAAAAACGAAACAAAACAAAAAAAACTTATGTCATTGGATCTCTTTGTGCATGTTAAGTCACTCATATTTATGTACCGTGCTATGAAATCTTGGCCCCTGTCCCTCTTTTTATGCTCCAGAATTCATCCTCGTCGTACTGTAAGTGAGCAGAGTTCAGCATTGAGTGTTTTTAAACATGGATTGTGCACAGTGGAAAAGCGGTCAAGCATATCATCAATAAACAGACGTTGTGATTCATTCAGTACCACGCTGTCCAACAAGATCCTCCTGTGTCTTGAGTTTCTGTTTGCTGATATATTTGTCTTTGATTTATTCCTTCTATGAAACACTCACACACAAGCGTACAGACTACAGATATTCTACCTTCTGGAAGAGTAACAGGAGACCAGTTTCAAACAAGAGGCATAAACTGATGTTCGTTCACACTGATATCACTCACGAGATGGCATATGAAATAATGCCTGCAGATACTTGATTTAATGTGCTGGCACGTAAGAGGATTAAAGACCATGTGGCCCATACTGCATGTGTGCATATGTGCATTTGTGCCGGTGTCATCTGGGGTTGACTCAACTTGTGTTATATCTTCACTTCCAGTTTTCACTTCAGTGTGGTTCATTCACAATGAGTGAAAATAGTGCTTTCATGGGAATGTTAGTTCAATCTCTCTGTCAGCTTTATAATCATAATGATAACCATGATAACAGCGATCAAAGCAAATAAGATTAGCTAATTAGCACTGAACACAAGAGTGAGGAGGTTTTCTATATAAGAGGAATTTGAGGGATCCCACATGTGAATACAGTTTCTCCCTAAGGAGACATCACTGCTTGTACCAAAGTTTATGGTAATCTGTCTTATAAATGTTGAGATATTTCACTGAATAATTGAAAACTTTGACCTGCTGGTGACAGTCAAGGGATAAATCAGCAGGATTCACCCTCTGGGAATTGTGAAAGTATGTATTACATTTCATAGAAATCTGTCTATTCATTGTTGAAATATTTCAATCTGGACCGAAGCGGTGGACAGACAGACATTGCCATCCCTTGAGCCATGCTGCCAGCACGGTTAATGAAAAAGGATATTTTCAGATTTCAGGGTTTTGTACCTCCCTGTTCATGCTCAGTTCTTGTCAGCTGTGATTCAGCTGCTTTGGCACACTGCTTTTTATTATTGGCATGTACATTTTGTGGGTGCTTTGAAATGGATACAAGCTGCTGAACAATATAGACCTGTTAGCAGCTGTGGGAACAAAAGCTTCATCGACATGATGTCAAGTACACTATGCCTTTTTTTAAAAAAAAAAAAAAAGCAAGTTGGCTACTGCCTGCTGTGTGCTGCAATATATAGCCAGCTGTCACCATGAGAACAGCACTGAAACTGGTGACTTGTGGCAAGCTTTTCCACTTGAAGAGTAATATAAGCTGAGCGCTTTAATGGTCATCTCATTACTGCTGTTTCAATCTGTGTCAGAAGATAATGTTTCAGGCCACAGCGGTACAGTATTCCCTGCTTGTATACAACAAAGTGAACAGGTACGTAGTAAAAAATATGCTGTTAATTCATACAATATTGATACTTACTACTACTTGACACAGGCTTTGATTTATTCTTGTGGTTGCATGCACAGTTTGTGTTGTTATGCAAGTCTACAGCAGACAAAACAAAACAAAACTAAGAAAGGGAAGATATAGATTGCAAGAAAAAGGGTCGGGCACTTAAACTGTGACTTATGTCATCTTTCAGATATGTGTGTTCAAGAAAGAAGGTGTGGATATGGTGCAGAACAGCTGTTGCTGCTGCCTTGGGTCTGTTTTTCTACATCTTGATTTAATTCAGTTTCAAACCCCCTCCCTCTGTTTTTTCTCTAGTTTGCCATTGCCGTGCTTGTTTTTGCACTTCTGTTGGGCATAAACATATTGATGTGCATTTACAAAAAAAAAAAAGAAAAAAGAAAAACAGGAAGGCAGACAGCTATTGATAGGTGGTATGAACCAGAACTTCTTTATTTAGCAAGTCAACACTAAGTGTCAAAATGATGAAGTGGAAGCCTTGCGTCTCCATAGAGCTGTGAGCTGTGGTGCAGAGATAGAGAGCAAAGTGCTGACTGCCTCCTTCTGTCATAGTTTCACATGCTGTACATCTAGAACAGAGCGGAGCAGGGTGGGTGCTCTGTCTGCTGCGGGACTATGCTGAGATAAGCCTCTCCTCATCTCTCCAGAGTCCTCCTGAGAAAAGTCCCCATGCCGTTGTTTTTTTCTTCAACTAAACTATTTTTATATAAACATGTCTGACCAGCTCTTTTCTCAACTGCGGACTCGGCTGACAACCTGAGTTTGTGGCAGGAAGTTTGTCTTCCCCCAAAGGTTCCTCGTCCTGGGGGAAAGTTCGTGCGGTTGCAACGCGGTGCTTGTCTCGCACCTCTCTTTCTTGCTTTCGGTTCTTCGTATGTGACGGCTGCTAACAGCTGACACCGAGGCTGCTGCGGCCCTGCAACGCGTCGAACTGACCTCTTTCAAGGGCCTCAAGGCTCCTCTTAATGGCTTTATTCATCAAGGGCGCCGACCTCTTTGAATGAGCACAAAAGGCAGGGCCGGTTGAACTGAGCCATTACTGATGTCAAAAATGTAATAGGAAAACAGCTGTAAGCGAAAGCAGAGCAAAGAAGAACATTTCAAATGACGCTGGTTGTTTGGCATTTCAGGTCGCCACCGCGTTTCTGTGAGGCTCTCTCGCAGCAGCTGAGGAGAATGGTTTTAATGGGAAAGCTGTCATGTGCCACTGGAGCGTAAGCCTCTTACCAGCTGTTTTCTGTGTGTGTGTGCATATGTATCTGTGTGTATATGCATCTGTGTGGCCCAGAAACATTTGCATTTTGCATTCCCAAATCTCTGAGTACACACCCCTGCTGACCTACCTATTTGGGGAAAGTGGGAAGAACAAATTAACACCTTCCTTTCACACGCAGTACCTCCAATTTCTCCTCTGCTTTCGTCTCCCAGTTAAGTTTCGTTTTTAGCTACACAAGCAGCACCTTCAGATGGTGATGTCGGTTGATCAGCCAACACCTCCGTCCAGAGTGACATGTCACATTAACCGCTGATGAACAGAAGTGAAATTTGTTAAAGACATTATTGGTCCCTTGAGAATGATTCACAGTGACTTTCCACTTAAACTCTGTGGCTGATTAGTTAGCCTGAAATGACTGGACAGTTGGCAGAAGTGGTAACAAGATGTGAACTCATGAAGGCAACACTGACACACCTTGATATGACTTTATCACCTCTCCACCCACTTGCTTATATACACATCCAGCAAACACAGAGCAATATTAGCATTCATTATGATAAAAATATTAATTATAGCTGTGTTAAATTTCAGGGGTCACTTGAAATATTTTTATCTAAATAGTGGTATAAATCAAATAGCAAATTTTTATTTTATGTTAGGTTAGTGTTTATATTTGGGTTCACTTTTCACTCTGACCATTCACTCGTGGTTAAAAACACAGTGCATACCAACCAAGTTTCATACATTCATATAGTCAGGATATCTTGCTTGCTTGTTATTGCATCTGCGGCAACGCCCATGTAAGTGCAAATACCGCAAGCATGTCTTTGCATTCTGTAGTGAAACAAATCAACAGTTCTCCATTCCTGTAAAGGAAGCGGTTGCAACTGTTTCCTGTCATTTTTCATGTTGTGCACTCAAGATTAAGTTTTTCTTTTTTTTTATGCCTGTGTGCAGTTGATGTAAGTTGATGTAAGTTTTCATGAATCACCTCCCAAAACAAAATTACCATCTGAAAGTTAGATCACAGACAGAGCAGAACTTCATAATTGTTGTTCTTGGTGGGATCTGAACATGCCACATTAAATCGCTGAAACAACAAGACACCGGACGCCCCCGGGGAAATGTCCTACATTTAATCACAGAATCTGAAGGTGCATGATAGAGATTTACGAGATGATGATGAATGGCTGTAATAGTAACAATGCATCACCAGAGACAACATTATTCACAGCTCATTCAGATTCACACCCACTGGAGAGGGTTGGTCATCCTGTCATTATATACTAATTAGAAATCGTTAAGCTGGATTTGATGGTGATGATTTGAGGTCCATGAAAGTGAATGACTAGAATGGCCTCCAAAGAGCTGTATTGTCTCTGGTTCCATTAACTGGAGCACCCCTGACTTTGCCTCTCCCCAAACCCATCTAGTTACACCCTTCCACAAGACAAAACAGCATTATTTAATGGCACAATGGAGTATTTCTCAATTCTTTCCTAAGTAAACCTATTATGCAATTTATTCCCCAGAGCAGCACACCTGTTTTTTTTCCAACAGATATGTAAATTTGTGTGAACTCGCCAGACTCAGACCAAATTAAATTATGCTCTGGCCCAAACGAGCACATCTAATGACGAAAACACCATCCATAACTGAACACTGTCTACTCTGCGCCATTGAACAAATGATGTTGTAAAAACACCAGACCTGAATGTCTTATTATACTGATCATCACACAGCTCATCAGCTCGTGTGGAACATTGTGAAATGACAAGGAGCCACATGGCGGCATCTAAAGCTCACTGAAAAAAAGACGAGGAGTCGTTTGGAGTGTAAGCAATCATTTCAGAAGGAGTCGTTTGGCAGTAGCACATAAATAAAAAGTCAAGCAAGATGCAGATGCACAAAATCACAACGTGCACTAACATAACCTAGAATGCCGCTGTTTATCTAAGACACACAAAAATGTTTGTTAGAGAGCTGCATCCAGTCATCACTTGAGCCATTATGCTGCCTGGAAAGGACACTCAGTGCAAAAACATTTTAGTGAAAGCTTTACTGGAGCCTGAGACAATCTGCATGGACATTTTGTACTGAAATGAAAGATTTGCTAAGCCGATGTTCTTCAAACGTCCTCAATAATAAGGTACAGCCTGTATATTTTGTCCTGTGAATGGAGGAAGATGAACATATAGTGAAACAGACCCGAGATAAGAAGTGGATGAAACTTCACACTGGAGCCATCAGACCATGGCAGCCCTGATATGAGAAGCAAAGCTCTATTTTCTCTGTTATCGAACTTGGTGTCTTTTCTTTTTCTAGCTTTTTTTGTTACAAAAATCTAGAAAGTCATACAGTTTTCTCTATTTGCCAGAAATTAACTACCGGTACTCGATACAAAGCGCTGCACATCCATTTTTCACAATCTCTCTCTTCTCTTAGTTTTCCCACCTCTTGTGTTCAGGCCAAACTACCTTATTACTTATCACGTACATTCCTGCCATCCTTCAAGCTCTCTAATCTTTCATTTGTTGTCTTCAGCACCGTTGGGCCACCGTACTATCAGCTCTCTGTCAATGCCTCAGTGGGAGTCGTCCCTGGTTGCACCAGGTGCCGCTCGGCACACATCAACATTCAGGCACTTAAGGAACCTGCGGGGTACCCGTGACACAGTGAAACTGATGCAATTCCCTCGCTATATTTCGAGCTTTCCTACACTTTCTACCTCTTTGCTTCCATATTTTTTTCTTCCTTTTTAGCGACAGAGGTGGCAAAATGATCCGGTCCCCTGGGTGGTGGGCTTTAAGAGGATGTATTTAACTGGAAGTACTGCAGCAATGTGATATAACCGCTGACTGGTCACTCTTAGAAAATCTCTCAAAATTAGAATTCCTCCTCAGTGCTCAATAAAGTCATAAATCATTTACAATATTTTCAATTTTTGCCCCTCTAGCAGTTTGGCCTCTGGGATGGAAATGTCAGGTCAGTCCACCACTTTGGTCTAAACTTAAACATCTCCACAACTGTTGGATGTCATGCCAGGAATTTCGGTGCGCGCTTTGATGACTTCCAGATGATGGATCTTGTTGACCCTGATGTTCCCCTGACTTTTGGTGGAGATTTAAGATTTAGAGTGCTGTGTCCTGGTAACTGCTGGTTAGAGGGTCAAGAAATTCAGAACAAACATTCATGTTCCTGTCAGGATGAATTTCAGTAACTCTGTCCATCCCTTAACACTCATCAGGCCAACACTGCTTTCTGACAAAATACCTGCAAGACTAATGACATTCCCATCAGCCTCTGCTGCACTTTGGTGTGAGTTACAGTCAGCTACAGGTAGCATGCCAACGTGCTAAAGTAAAATGGTAAACTTTGTAAACAGCTCCTGCGGCATGTCGGCATTGTTGCTGTTTGAGTGTTTGAATGTTTGTATGGTGAGACTGGCATTTAGCTCAACACAGTTTCAGTTTACCGCATCACAGAGCAGCCAGCATGGCTCTACACTTGTTCAAACACTCGGCTTTAATTTCCCAAAAGGTTATTTCTTTTAGTGCCTCTTACATTTAATCCTTCAAATGTTACGCACTTATGTGATGAAAACCAATCAGAAGGAAATTCAGTATCATATAAGCGTATGGATATTAAAGTGAAGGCGCTATTCAGTCTGCCTTACTAAACAAATTCCTGATTTAAAAAAAGTATGCCTAACTGACTCTATTTCTCAATTTCTCCTCCCGGCACCGCCACAGTAATACAGCCCCTCTTCCTCTGTGCTGTCTGAGAGATGCTGTGCATCTGTAACCCACGCCTCGCAAGCTGTGCACGTCTGAGGTAGCACTGTGGCAAAGAAATGCTTGATCAACTCAATTTCCTCCTAAAGTCCCATTCTTCTTACCTGCCACCCGCTTCCCATCTCCCCTCTCTTCTATTTCTTGCTCTCTCCCGGCGAGTGTACCGAGGTGCAGATTTATGGAGCGGCCCAGTCGCTGGTGGCCACGATCCAGCCTGAACAAGTGATTTGTTCAGAGATTACAGACACAGAAGACAGAGACCTGAGAGTTAATGATGTTATGGACAGATCACCAGGTGTGTGTGTGAGAGAGAGAAAATAAGAAAGAAAGAGAGAGTGTGGGTGTCAATTTGGAAGTGTTTTCTACTTTACTTGACATGGGTTGTCAGCCATATGCACCTCTCACCACACAGAGACCGCCCATCCTTATGGAGACTCTGATGGTAACATTAAATGGTTTCTGAGAAGTTTCACTGTTTAACTTGTCCAGAGCAGAGCTTGTTTTGCAGGTTTATGATGACTCATACTTGTAACAGTGGCCCACAGCAGGCATTATTAGCTTATCAGCAGCCACTCAGCAAAGCTCTTCATCTCCTATGTAGAGGAAGCCTTTGAGTTAAATAATTGCGTCACGGCTTGTGGCGGGTGGCCAGACAATCAGCATTAACATTTCACTGGATGTTTGTTTTTATCACTTTACGAACTAACCAAAGACAACAGGGCACCTTCAGTCTCCTCCACCCAGACCTCCGGCCATATGTGGCCCGGTTTGAGCCGCGGCCTTGACGGGGCCCTCCTGCTCCACTTAATTACCTGTGTGATGGAGTGGCCCCGCTCCCAGCAGAGCCACCGTGTCACACTGTGTCAGGGGCAGCGCGGACACGCAGAGCTGACCGGGCTCACCTGCCTCACCTTCCTCTGTCTCTCTTGTCGGAGCAGAATAATAAAATAATAACAGCCGGAGAGCGTTTCCCCTCTGGTCAAATTAATCTTTCATCGTCTTTTTCTGCTTTTCTCCATCCGATGCTACTTGGTAAGCAAAGGACTCAATATCCAAAAAGAGGCATTATTGACTGTCCCGGGCTTCATTAGCGAGCCTCCTGGTTGTCTATTGGAGTGCACAGAGTAGAGCGCACACAAGCCTGGGCAGAGAATAAAGTGGACGGCACTGAGAGTCCAAACTGTACCCACTGAGACTATGCCAGACCACATTAACTGTTGCTGTAGCAACCGTCTCCAAATCAGAGGAGAAAACTTGAACACTTTATGAGCACACTAATTCCTCAAAATGTCCTCATACACTGCGTCTCTTTCTCTTTT
Organism: Amniataba percoides; assembly: GCA_037176925.1. Classification (NCBI taxonomy): domain Eukaryota; kingdom Metazoa; phylum Chordata; class Actinopteri; order Centrarchiformes; family Terapontidae; genus Amniataba; species Amniataba percoides. The sequence goes on from JBAJHX010000041.1 coordinate 15,382,357, forward strand.
GTCATCCTCCTCTTTTTCTTCTTCAAAAGGAAATGTAAAATATCCTCCAGCACAGAATTCATAGTGGATCCTCAACAGTTAACGAAGTCCGGCAAAATGTTGTTTTTTTTTTAAGGGAGAAGTGCAAATGATGAGATCTGGCTTGTTTTCAACTGTATCTAAAATTAAATGCATCACCCATAAAAGATACTATGTGCACTAATTGTCAGTAGCGGTGGGAGCTGAACTTCAGCCTTTTCTCCAGAGTTGCAGAAATTTTAGGAGGCTTGCTTCATGCCAACAGATTGATGAAGAGTTCAGTGGAAACTATCTGCAGTTGAAGAAGTATTCATATCCTTAACTTAAATAAAAGTGCTAATACCACAGTGTTTAAAAAGTATAATTATGTAAGAATGGTCTCCAAAAGTACTGATTCTGCATTAAAATGCTCCCCGTCAGTGTTTTACTTTGATATCCATTGTTTTGGTTTAATGTTACTGCTGCATTAATGTGAATGCCACCTTTTACTGGTGCATAAGTGTGTGCTAATTTTAGTCTTTTAGTCTATACACTCTAATCTACAGCAATGCATTAGATTAGGATAAAATCCTCACATGCTTGTAGCGCCGCTGTCGTGTGAGGACCCATTATCTCTGAAAAGTCTGCTTATCATGATCTCAGAAAAACTGTGTTCAGCTCGTGGTGATGCGTTTCCAGGGAAGGTTTAAAAAATTTATATTGCTACGAAATATGACAAAATGTGCCCACTCACAAAACACTTAGTCATTCAGTTTATCAGAAAAGAAATTTCCAAACCACCGAATGTTGCAATGCATTGTTTTCTTTGGGCAGGGAGGGGGATTACTGATACAGATGAGTAAAAAGCATTGTATTAGCCTCTGAAATACACAAGTAAAGTACAACTACCTCAAAGTATTGCTCGAGCACATTACTTGAGTAAATGTACTTAATGTCCTTCCACCACTGGAAACGGTTCATGTTTGTCCAGTCAAACGCAACACAAACCTCTCCTTCCTAACATGTTTTCTCTACATAAAAAGCCCTGAGCAACAGTGTTACTTCATAATACAGAGGGTAAGATACGTGGCATATTTTAGGACAGTCATTAACATAGCTCTTGAGCATCCACAGGGTACTTAAGTCTGGAGCATGAACTCTTTTAATCAGCTATGCTAATGTATTCATGGATGATGAGGCGGACTGCTGTCTGAGCAGAGGCTCCCTGTGTGTCTGTGTTGGTGTGTGGGGGTTCGCTCAGGTGAACAGGGCTGCGCCTGTGGAGACACTTATCACCCACCACAGAAACAGCCTCATGCATGCCCAGAATGCTCAATGACATCCGACCTACGTGCCTCTACAGCAAGAGCGACGTGCTCTCGGGTGAGAATTCAAAGCGAAAGCAGGAACCCTCGTGTTGTGAGAGTGGCGTTTGAATGGCTTCCTTGTTCTTTGATGTCTGCGTCGGTCTCGAAATGTCAAAATTCCCTTTGTTTTATCGTGGCCGCGCATTATCGTCATTGGATTTCCACACAGCGAGCATCCGTGGTTTCTCATTTTGCAGTGAAGTCACCGTTTTGACTTGCTCGCTAGGGAACACACCGATGCTGACTGACTTTATTCCGTTGAGAAACCCGTCAGTAAAAACAGAGTTGATTCATATCGTCCACTTAACCACCTGCTCGGCCCAAGTCTGACAAACTGATAAACAAAGAGGGAAGTGACAAAACTGACTGAGATGCAATCAGCCACAGATAGTAGGAAGCAACATGGCTACTTACAGAGAGTGAATGTGATACAGGGTCAGATGTATTTCATGCACAGGCAGCCCCACTGAAATGTTGTATGACTGGGCCCACACCTCTCCTAAGACCTTTCTCCACAAACGGTCTGACTTTTCCTCCCCCCATTTACACTTCTACTGTTGCAACTCACCAGCACCATTTCACCAAACAATGTGCATTTATCTCACAGTGTCAGGCTGATGTTGAGCATCCCATCTTCAAAAAGCACTCTGTGATGATTTAGAGGCAACCAAAAAAAAGCTAGTCTGGACGAAATCAAGGAAGCACTTTTCTTTATAAACCAGCTCTATTTGATTTGGGGACTGAACCATTTAAGTGTGATCTCTCTCTCTCTCTCTCTCTCTCTCTCTCTCTGTTAACATTAAGTACACAGCCAAGGTTTGCAAGATGCGCAGAGGCAAACTCTCTTTTCTCGCTTCGCGTCACTGATTTGAGGGTTTCTGCACGTTTTCAAACGCGTCTGAGGCACCACATCCTGGTAGACTCAAGAGAGAGAGAGAGAGAGAGAGAGAGAGAGAGAGAGCAGCGGTGCGACATCCTGCCAGAGCAGAACTGCTGCCCGCTGCTGCTCGCTGTCTTTCCCCCCCCCCCTCCACACACACCTCACCTCTCCAAACTTGACCTGACCTGGTGTAATCCACAAAGTCACTCTTGCTTCGGTCGACAAGGATCCGATCACTTCGTCTCATCCGCTCCCGACCCGGGGCGTTAGAAGAGGAAGAGGAGGAGGAGGAAGAAGCAGAAGAAGAAGAAGAAGTGGATGATGCGGTGAGAGAGCAGTGTGGGGGGACTCGGCGGACGGCGGAAAGCGCAGAGGCACTCGCGGGGCGTTCTCGGGAGCGGGATCCCGACGTGTTTACCTCCGGCACCGGGAGCGGAGCAGCGCCGCTGCGCAGTCTTTACGCGCATCCAAAGAGCGCGGCCGCGGGAGCGTCTCACCGCCACCATGTCAGCTGCAACGGCGTCAATAGCAGATGTGTCCAAGACTGATTTTACCAACAGAGATGATCGGAATAAATCAGGTAAGACAGACGGCGGGATGGCACAATAATGATCATTTAAAATAAAAAAAGACAAGATATCTCAGATGATATTTCTACTCGAGTTGAAGGCGTTGGACGCGTGTGGGACGGAGGTTTGTTTTTTGGCACTTTGCACTTATTCCACCTGTACTCCGAACACAGAGGCCTGTATTTGAGGATGTAACATTTGTATTCAAACGCTGACCCCCAATATAAGACCGCAACATGTATAGAGATTTAATGTATGTGTGTATGTTACCTTAGATCTGCATTGTGTAATACCTCCTCAGAGACAAGACAGCACTTGCTGTGACAGCGCTTTCCCCAAACACTTGTGATCAATGTATATAATGTGATGCATTTGCAGGTTGCCTCGTGTGAATAGGCGTGCGTGATCGTGAGTGTCATCTGGGGTTGAAACTGAGCGAACTTCATGCGCACCTGTCTGTCGTATCATTTAATGTGGGGATTAAAAAAACTAAATTAAAGGAAAGAGGAAGTGAAAAAAATGGGTGGCAGCGCTCATGTCAGTAACTCCTCGCAGCTGGGCGTCACGC
>JBAJHX010000041.1:15385837-15398646 GCA_037176925.1 Amniataba percoides
GGCGCTGATAGCTCTGGAATGGCTGTCCCATTCCACGCTGAATCACATCTGCAGTGCTCCACTCTTTTCTTGCTGCTCGCACCGCTCACCCTTGTCTTGTTGTTGTGCTGCTTTTTGAATTTCCGAGCCGTCTCATCAGCAATGAGAAAACAAATTTCTTTGGAAGATAAACGTGAATTATACATGTCTTCAAACTTTCAATGAACCTCTGATTTATGTGTGTAACATCTGTAACAACCAACCAACGATGTCTGTGTTCTTGATGCACATGGTCTGAATCTTGTCTCTGTCTCTGTCTTTCAGGTCAGGCTCAGTGCACGCCCATGCCCCTGCCAGCCTTGGGCACCCAGAGGATCATCCAGGGCAACGGTACCACAGTGGGCACGGTCATTTCCCTGCAGTGTCCGGACAAACACAAACTGATGGGGAGCGAGGTGAAGTGCGTTTTGGGCCCCAACAGCCCCCACTGGGTGGGAGAGACCTACTGTAAACGTAAGCAGACACCGGACACTTTAACACGACAGCTCATTCAGAAAGAACAATGTTCATTGTGGGAGTCGCCCCGCCTGTAACCATGTGCATGTTACTTTATAACTGTTTGTACTCTGTATAACTGGAACGAGTTTGTGTGCAGATTAAATGTCCGTAAAGCTTTTTACTGAGGAGCTGCAACGGCTGCAAAACCTCCCCTAAACCGTCCGTCGGCTCATTATTCTGAAGAGATGGAATATATATTGAACATTATGTGATGGGCATCGTGGCTATGAGCCGCGTTACATGGAGACACTTAAGGCATTATTTGGCTTGCAATAATTAATGCTCTGAATTATGCGAGAACACATCCGCGAGAAAATAATTTGCTGCCTGGGGATAAGGCTCATTTAAGGAGAGTATTAATGCTAATGTAGGTAGAGAGGAATCCTTTCAAGCAGGTGCACAGTTAGTTAGTCACTTTTTGGGTGAGCGAGTGGGGGAAAAAATGAGAGTGTGGTTTCGATTATGTCTTGGATCAATCATTGCGGGGGAGAAGAAGCTGCTGGACGTGAAACTGAAAGACATTAAAAATGGAATTTTTGTTTCATTATCTTTTTCAAGATGAGCTGGCATATGGAACTTTCAAGACTAAAAACAGTCCTCTGATTTTGTCTTTCTTTTTGTTTTTTGTTTTGCGTGCCAGTCTGATTAGGAACTGATGTGCACTGGTTTCGCAGCTTGATGAATGGAGCTGTCGAACATGTTGAGTGCATGACACGGAAATAAAGGCAAAATCAGTCAAATGTCTTCTTCTCTCGCACTCCTCCAGCGATGTCCTCCTATGACGAATACGGTTTCCGCGTGGCGGTGCTGGCATCCATTGTGAGCTCAGCCATCATCTTATTCATGTCCATGGCCTTCATCACCTGCTGTCTGCTCGACTGCATCAAAGAGGATAAAAGGAAAAAGCAGGAAGGGTGAGTGAGAAGCAAACAGCTGTGGAAGAAGTACAAATACTCCAATGTAAAAGTACTATAGTTCAAGTGAAAGTCCTTCATTTAGAATCCCACTTAAAGCTGCCCTGTGGTGTTTTCCTGCAAACAAACAAAAAGTTATGTTGTTATGCAGTCTCACTCATTAAGAGGCAGCATGTATCCTTGAGGTCTAAGAAATGTGTTGAAAGCGCCTTCCTCATAAAGCACTTGCAAAGCCAATTTTTAAGTTCAGTCAAGTGTTTACATGCACGGCCACTTGCCAACACTCTTTGTCTTATCCTGTCCCCTCTCATGCTGTGTTCTGTGGAAGAGTGTGAAATGATTGTGTGCGCGGACTTGTGTGCATGAGACAAAACAGGGACCCACTCATAGAAAAAAAGCTGCTAGAGGTCAACGACATTGCACGTACCATCTAAGTAACAGTACATAAGTATTATATATAGTATTTTATGCAAAATGTGCTTAAAGAAATGAGTTCAAAAGAAGTATTTGCTGCAGATGAAACCATCTGTGCACACAGGAAATGTGTCTTTGGTCGAACAACTCATAGACGTCTGAAGCAAGAGACGCCTGGTAAACATTTTTGTAAACGGCCACTCATCAAAACTATTGGAAGTTGCTGGTTTAATCTGGAAAAATGTATTACATTTATAATCTCATGTTCTTAATGCAAGCTCTAGTATAGCTGTCAAATGACTTTAATGAATAAAAGCTATGGCATTCCCCTCTGAAATAAAGTTGATGCATTGAGCTAAAATAAAATGCAAATACTCGACTCAAGTGCCACAAATTGTACCTGTGCAGCCAGCTTAATGTGATCCGTTTTCAGGCTGAATTACTGACGTGCACGTTTTGTACTGGTTCTCATTAACGCAGGGAGTTGGACATGTGGCAGTGGGAGGAGCAGGCCCAGCATCAGGAGGAGAACAGGTCTCGCTACAGCCATAAAGGCAGGAACAACAACAACAACAACGCCCAGGAGAAGATGCTTTCACTGTGGGACACCAGTAACCCAGCCATGTGTGACAACGTGCATGCCTGCAGGTGAGATGATACAGCCAGAAAAAAAAGGGTGGAATGAGGGATTAAAAATGCAACCAAATAAATACAAACTGGCAGAAATATTAAAGAACTTCCTTTTCCTCCACAGATGTCATCAGCAGTACGCCTACGGTCCGGCCCCCGCATACGGCCCCTCTCCTCCCCATTCAGCTCTCCCCGGGCATGACTATGACCAGCCTCTCTTGCCCCGAAACCCAGAATCGGCAGAGGTCTCCGGTCCGCCACCTCAGTACTACGGACCCCCTCAGTCCTCCTTTCAAACCGCGAGCCCGGGCCTGTTCCAGATATCAGCGTTGGGGCCCAGTTTGGCGTGGCAGTACGGAGCACAGCAGAGCGGGTTGTCCGGAGCGAACCCCTCGACCGCGGATGAGTCCAACGCGAGGAATATAAACCCTGCCAAAGAATTTTCCATACGGATTATATCAGTGTGAGGACGCATTTGCACAGGAGGGGAGCATCATCAGTCAAGAAATTGTTTACGGACCAAACGTGTAAACAATGTTAACTGTATCAAAGAGGACTATAGGAAGTGATAGCTAAACATTCCTGGGCTTGCTGAAATGATTATGTCTGCAGCTCTACACAGTGCGAAGGCTCCATAGGCAGACTGATCTGACAGACGTGTGTGCCTTTTTGTGAACTGTAATGGCACACTGCCCTCTGTCTGAAAAGAGGAGCCGTTGCACTTTCAGTACAAAAGCCTTGGAAAGAGGAGGCCTAGTTACTTTGCCCTTAATTGAGATTTTCAGGAAAAAAACAATTAAATTGCTATGTTGAAGGTCAAAGTAAACAAATAAGCTGTTTTTTATCGGGGAAATGGTTCAAAAGGCAGCTGAGAGATTTAAAAGTTCAGTTTGTAGGAGATCAGCTGGAAAGCAAGGGCCAGCATATAAATACCCTTTTTTTTTCAAAGAATGTAAATAAATGAAAAACTTGTGCTGATAAGGAATGAGACTGTATGGCGATGGAAGTTTGTACATTTACCTTTGAGGAGTGAATGCAGATGTTTATAAGCCAACAGGATGATGACTGTATGTGAAATGATGACAATGATGATGATGATGCAGCTTACACACAGAAATGTCAAATCACATGGCAAAGAATGTACTTCTGACATGAAAATTATTATCATCATTATTATTATTATTATTATTAGGCCATCATTGTCAGGCCTAATAGATCAGTGCAGTCATTGGTGTGAATGGAAGAAGGGAATGAAATAAAGTGATGAGTGACACCTCTGAGGCTCAGTGTCTGCAGTTCAGAGTTTTAGCCGCTGCTCCCGGTAATCTTCCCTGCCTGTAATCTCAGTCTGCAGTAATCATCGAGTGGCCTTCAGGTCGGTCGTGTGTCACGTGATGTAACGTGAGCGCGGACGCGGTCGACGCGGCGGGGGAGAGCAGGAAGTTTTCACCGGGAGGCCCGTCGGTGGGAGAGAGCGGGAGCCCCGCCGCGTGTTTGTCAGTATGACAGGTTTGTGGGGAATTTAACGGGTAAGGTGGGTTTCCTCTCGGTTTGGATCTTAATTTCTCTGTCCGCGGCGCCACTTGTTGCGATACGTTTATCAGCTTTACGTTCAGTCGTTGCCATAGCGACGCGTTTATTAATTCATTTTGACTTCAGGTGAGGAAGTTTTTATTTTTTCTGTGGGCGACACTGTTGAAATATCCTGTCCAAATATAAAGCTTGTTAATAAAACATGAGCACTTTGACGGACAGGTCTGCTGAGATTCTGTTATTTAAGTTATGGACTGCATTTCTCATCTTTTATTATTATTATCACAATTGTTATATACTACTACTACTTCTACTACTAACAACGACAACAACAATAATAATAGTATATTATAGTATATATTATAGTAGTTATTATTATAATTGTTATTGTTATTATTATTATAAATGCATGATGGTGCTCCTGTCAGTTCTTTCCATAAAGAACTGGCAAAAGTCTGTCACCTCAGTGATGTTTATTTAGTTGAATCCTGCTGAAAGTATTCAGTATTCAGTATATACATCGTTTGTCAGTGTTGGGGTATTTTAATTGACTTTGTGCAAAATGAAATGATGAGTTATTTTACTGTGCTGGGATTCATTAAAACACTGGACAAACTATTCATTCACCAACTACTTAATTGGTTTAATGGCTGGCATTTAATTTACTAAGGTGGCAAAAAAAATAATATTTTGCCTATTTTCTGCATTTCTACAATTGCAACGTTCACAGCAACAAATGTGGTGCGTTGTATTGTTTAATGATAACAGATGTCCAACACACAACTGCACAGGAAAGCCCAGTAGTGGTCACTGTGAATTAAACCCTCATTTAGACGTGCTTAAGGACACTTAATGGCAAAATTGCCTCTAAACACTGCCTTTATCTCCCCATCAGTGCTTTCAGATATCTTCACTGCTCAGTAAGCGCATTGTTTTTCCACCTCACTGCCGATGATTCAGCCTCGAAGCATCAAAAGTGAGCCGGTAAAAAACGTCAACAGGGAAGTCGGCGGGGCATATCTGGGATTTTGTGGCACTAACAGAAAGTATAACAAAGTCTGTAGCCTGAAAAGGAGCCTTCGAGTTGAATCAGCGCCTTTTAAAACACGGGCTACTGCAAACCGCTGTTTACTGTACGCCTCAGAGGCTTTGCATAGTGATGTCTTTCCGTCATTTTGTGCGTGCCTTAACTCCAAAATAGACGTGTTACTCGTACATTATAGTCACCTGAATTCGACAGTCAGCATTGGCCAAATAAAGTCCGAGCCAAATGGGCACTATTCTTCTTTTTCTAAACCGGTGAATAAACCTCTTAGTCATTTATTTTCAGAACAGGGCTGATGCCAAGACCAGCTTAGTAAGAAACTACTACTAAGAAGGCTAGACATGAAATCTGCAGGCCTTTAATTAGATCCCTGTTGCATGCTGTGATTGCACGGTGTCATAACCTGTCCCTGACCCCACCCCCACCAGATCACTGCTGCCTTTATGAATACGAATTTAAGAATAAGCACCTGTAATGCTCGTGCAGTGTGGGGCCCCGTGCTCGTCTCCTCTATAATGTTGTGATTTCCTCGACTAGACACTGACGATTACCATGAGCAGCTGCAGAGGGACGCCCACTTCCTGTGCTCGGATCAGAGGATGGACACCGAGCTGGTTGACAGACTGGTGCTGCAGCTGAACAGGATCCACCCCCAGATACTCAGTGACAAGGAAGCCCACAGGGTCACTACAGATAATATATGACGCCGTTTTGGCAGTCATCTTATCCTTGACACTTGACTCTGCCAAACTGTATTCAAACGAAATTGCAATGTGCAGGCCACAGGTGATATAATTCTGCATGTGCCCCCTCCCCCTCGCAGTTCAGGAACCTGAGCGTGCCCACCAAGGTGCGGTTAGCTGAGCTATTGAAGCACCTGAATGGGAAGGGCGAGGAGGCGTGTCACGAATTCTACAGAGGACTTCACATCCACGCTGAGGACGTGTACTTCGGCCTTCCCACCAGAGTCACGCTAAGAGGTAAAAACTCAGGACATCTCTGAGATGAGACCCCTCTTTTCTCAAGGATGTGGACCAGGCAGACAGATCAATGTTGAGTAGAATCAGGGCACAGCACCACTGTTAACAATAAAAAGTAGTTCTTGGTAAATAGAATGGGGGTGACACATCCACAAAATGACAAAAGATGTGTTGACCTACCTGTGTGCAGTCTGGTCAGCGTTCAGACACATCACCTTGTGGTTTTCAGAAACTGCCTGATCATCGTTTTCTAAAATTCCTGTGCTTAATGTTCTTAAAGTTAATTACAGAGACACATTATCAGCTGGTTTTAACATGACAATGCCTCTCTCTGCTTTCATTTGTAGTTTATCCATAAGAGTTTACCTTTTCTTTTATGTTTTTAAAGTTATGCCACGCAATTTATCCCGTATCTCACTAGCTACTTCCCTGCTGTCCCATAATGGAGGCCCCCCTGCTGTGTAACTGCCCTGTCTGGCCTCATGTAGGCTTATCCTATTTAAGATAGAGAAGCCGATGCGGCATTGGCCTGCAGTTCAGTGAGAGGATCTGACATTTCACAGGCTGTTATTTACAGTTAGGGGTTTACCCATTAACCATTCATATTCTTTGTTCTAGAGGTGGAAGAAAATTCAAAATGGACTTGCAATGTGGCAGTCTACCCAGAGCGACATGTGCTCAACGACAGAGGTAAAAAGTTTAAATTGCTTTTATGCAGAGATGCAGCTGTGAGCAGGAACAAATATGAGAATATACAAATGTACTCATTCAGGAACACTTTTACATCTGACATTTGATGACTGAATGACAAAGAAACAAAAAACGAAATACGCATTAATCTTTTCTTGAAGTCAGTGATATTTTCTCATATTGACTCGCCTGGTTTGACACAGCTGTTGGCAGCCGTCTCTCAGAGCCGAATATCCCTGCACATTAAACTGTAATGAAATGAAGTATTATGTTTTTATGAGGAGATATAGGCTTTACTAGTGACTTGTATATAAATCTTTTTTGTGAAAACTGTGAAAATTTACACCCTGTGTGTGTGTGAGTGTGTGTGTGTGTATATACACACACAGCAACTTTCAAACAACGTGAAAGAATATCTGTTTAAAGAAAGTGTCTAGACTATCTAAACTCTAAACCGACTATTAGTCTTACTTACTGGCATGAACAGAAACTGATGACTGCCTGGAAAGTATTGTTTAACTTTGGGAAATGTTGGCAAGTGGTGTAATGTTTTAATAATTTGTAGTTAATTGGCTAAAATGGACATTTAATCTGCAGTTGTCGAAGTATAATTTGGCAACATGACCGCTACTGTAGGGTGATTTTTAAAATATGGCGGTATGTGTCAGGGTGCCTCTGTACCCCTCAGTGATCCTCAGATAAGCCTCTTAAGCCCAACTAAGCTTTGTTCTTCAGCAAATGTAGTTGTCTGCTGAACCTTTTAACCCCGAGTGTCAGAATGTGGGCCCCACTGCTCTGCACCACTTCACCATTCATCATGCCGTTGCATCCAGGCCTCCGGCTTTGTGGGTCAGTTAAGCTCACGTGTAAACCCCATGTTCAAAACAGCTTCCTCTGTCCTGCATTCCTTTTGAACAGTCAGGGGCGCATCCAGTGGGTCAAAGGTTTGTCAGCAGGGAAATGGGTCATCAGTGATGTGGTGAAACACAGACTCCAGTCACAAGTCATGTGGAGGAGGATGAGTGCTTATTTAGGCCGTGAATAACAAGACAAGTATCCTTTCACAAAAGAGGCTTTAGACTTGTTGGCCTTTTGGTGTTTTTCTAGTTTTTTTAGCTCATATGAATATTTTAGGGAAGTACCAACCACCCGTTCATTAATTTTCTTCCACTTATCTGTGGCCGGGTCATTTAGTGTCATTTAGTGTCTTCACCTGCTGATCAGATATTCGAATGTCTATAGATCTTACTGGTCCATTAATCACTCATGAGGCCTTCATCTCTTGTCTCCATCTGCAGGACCGATGTTCTTCCTCAGCTGTTTTAGCTTTGTTGTTGGTATTGCGATGCTCTACTATTACAGAGGTGAGTCATACAGTGTTGGAGGTGTTGAGATTTGTCCATGAGCTTTTGAAATGAGTCTTTAAATGTCAAGAATTATCATTGCACAAATGCACCAAAAGCCACTGCAACTGTTTTATTTCCTATTTAAAACAGTCCTTTCACTCTTGTTTGTGTTCATCATCTTTAAGCCACGCTCTTCATATTTCTTAAAGTTCATAATTGCCACTCTTTCTGCCCACAGAGGGTGAGACGCTGAGATGCACTGGTCTGTTTCTTCACTGCTCTGCGGCAAGGCTTAGTAAAGGTGCTAAAGATGTCTTAATTTCCTGCGCTGACGTTGGCAGACAGAAAAGATGAGGCTGTGCTGAGATGCTTATGAACGAGCCCTGTGAGGAGAACAAGCCGTGAAATTTGCCACTTTGCTGTGCCAAACTACAAGAGCTATAAACTTATTTCATCTTGAATTGCACATATTTGTAAGCATCATTTGACTTTTTAATACCTAAGCTTCACACAGCTGACATGTCTTTATGGAAAAAAAAAACAATTCTTTCACCATAATATCTGTAATCTTACCTGGATTTATTGTGTGTAGTTAAATTGCTAAAATGAAATGTAATATGGAGCTATGCCAAGACTTGCATGTAGTCACCAAACTCTATTTGCACTGATAAGGTTGATAAAGGATTAACCTGACACAGGTAAAATAAAAACAGTTACATTTGATTGCGCTATAACCACATTCAACTTTTGCTTAAATAAAGCACAAAACATTTTGACATCATGTGGAGTTTTGATTTGTTAGAGATACATAGAAATGCATTTGGTTCATTGGTATCACCTACTGTATCCTATTGTAATTTTAAAAAAAGGAAAATGAGTCATTAGTCAAGCTATTTGGTGATCAGCTTTTTGAAGTTTGATGTGTGGCACTGTTTTAAGACTGCTGCCAGACTGAGTTGTTTGCTTGCAAGGTGAACATGCAGTGGAGATGATGAGAAAACATTTTTCTCACCGATTGAACAGCATCAATAAATACACTAGAGGGCACTGTTTCCTCATTCAGAGTGCTGGAGTGGGAGTCAAAAGATGATGGAAAATGTTCTAGTGTGTTTTAACAATGACAACTGAGGGCAACAGACAGCCCGCATTAATTAATAATGACAACCAAATTGATTGAATGAATAAAGTCAGCTTAATTAAACGCTCCATTAAATGCTGTTGGCTGCTTGAGAAAGACTTGAGTGCATTTCATACTCCCTTGAGGCCCTTTGAAGTGTTGTTTTTTATAATAATGAATCTGTAGGACAATGGCCACATCAAAGATGGTTTATGCAGTGCAGGTCTGGGAGGGAGCTCAGGTGTCCGCATTGCTTCTTTGCATCTGCCTCCTCTGCAAAGAGAGCAACAGATGAGAGAGGGTTGAAGAGTCAGAGAGAGGGAGAGGGGAGGGAGGGATGGGGAGGTGCTAAAGGGCCTTGGAAGTGTCACCAGGGCGATTGTCCACTTTGAATACGGGCGTCCGCATTCCCACAAGAGAAGGCTATTAATAGTTGCTTCATGTGACAAGTCCTTGTTGATCACCAGCATCCTCAGATGTTCAACCCCCTCCCCTCCCCCCCACAGCAGAGCCAGTCTGTTACACTTGTGTAGGAGCAAGTGTAGGAGCCACAGACATACATTATGGATATATATCAGTCTACAAATCTGCCCTGAGTGGAGCTGTGTGTGTCATCAATCTGGCTCTCGGCTCATCTGGCTGTTTCCACGGTTACCAATGATAGTTGTGGAGGAGGAAAAGGATCAGATTGTGACGTCGGTTTGGCATCTCAGAGGTGCTTTGTCACAATCTCGTTGAATAGATTAGAATACGAGAACGTGAATATTCTTCGAGCATTTAGCAGCAATCGCTTTTATAGTCTTGTGTTAAAGCGCTGAAGTGTATAAAATGAGCATTTGCTCGAGCTCTAATTGGGGCTTCGGTGACATTGCTGAAACACAGTCTAATTAAGGCTTCCATTTTAACAAGCAGTTCTGCTGGGGTCTGTGCTGTGTTGACTCTGACTCACCAGCTGCTGGTCCGGAGAGCCACAGACACACTCCAGTTTTGCTCATAATGCAGAGAGTCATGGCAAAGCAAACATTGTCATAATTGAACGCCAGGCACGACGCCTGCGGTTGGGGACAGATGTGCTGGTAGGGTCAAAGCCGCGGAGGTGGGTTGAACCTTTGGATTCAGAGGAGGCACACCCTGCTCTGCGTACGTTTGCTCAGCAGACAAGCCGAGCCGTCTGGAAAAGAACCATGACATCTTCCTCCAACGTCATCAGAGCAATTAAAAATTGAAGCCTCCTCAGCTGCCAGCGTTTGTGTCACCGTGGTTTGTGTCTGCTTGGTGCGTGGGGTCACTATCGGCCGGCAAGGGAGACAGACGGTGTGAGGTCACATGTGACTGCTTCTGTCTCCACTTTCCTGTTTATCCACCAGGAACAAATGTTGGGTTGTTTACGCACCAGACCCCTTTTGTCGCCACCGCTGTTTCTCTCTTGTTCGCTGTTTTCGAGCCTAGACAATGATTTTCTGGTGAATGAACAGTGGTGGGGATTTGGTTTTCGGGCCTGTTTTTCCGGTGGAAATTTCTCTGAGAGCCTGGAGAGGTCAGTGTGTTTGTAGGTCAGGTAAGGGATTGTAAAGGTCAGGCTAGGACAGGAGGGGAGAGGACCAAAAAAAAAAATGCTGACCACACGGATGTCTATAGGAGCAAACTGCATAGTAAGGCAGAGAAGAGAGAGAGAGAGAAAAGACCTGTGTCTATAGACAGAAGGGGGTGCCGGGGAAAAAGGGTGAGCATAAAGAATATATGTGATTAGCAAAAAAAACCCCGAAAGAATACCTGCTCAGCGGCTTGTGAATCTCAAAGGCTGCGATGAAGACACTGACCACCACAGTGATAGCGACCAGGCTTATGGACACATTCTTCTAGATGTTCAACCTCTGCTTTTGTTTATCATTCAGGTCCCTATGAACTGCAGAGAAAACCAGGAAATGCAATTTAACAACACGCAAACACACACTCAGTGAATATGTAGCCAAACATGAGCAATCTACTTTATTCTGGGACTCAAGCCAACTCATTATACACCAATTCACCGTCAACCATCAATCCATATTCTTAATTAGGGTGCGGGGAGCTTACATGTCCATGAGTGATCCTACAAAAATATGAGTATCAGATATTTAATTTTGTAACCAGTCCATGTGAGAATTAAGGAGTAATATGATTCAGTTTGTCACAGAACACAGATGAGTAGGACGAAAAAAAAAAACTTTTGTCAACTGATCCTCATCATGATGAATGGCAGAAATTCAGTCTTACGAAATGTTATACATTTTGTCATTGCTAAATGGAAATATGTGAGTGCAAACTCAAAGTTTTTTTGAATATGATTTCACACTTGCAAATAATTAAATAATTTTGTTACAAATAGCCACTACAGTACGTAAACCCATTTGTATAAAATATATCACAAAGTAAATAAACAATAAGCTCTGTTTGTTAGTGTTTATTTTCTGTTTGAGCTCCTGGAGGTCTCTGTAAAAAAAAATTTCTAACCTTTATACTTTCCCCTAGTTCCCTAATTACATGAAAATTGCTTATAAACATGATTTTGCAGGAATGACATGTTTCAGGTGTCTGTTGGAGACATAATTCAGTCTGAGTTAAAACCTAAATACAATGGATTCATTCTCTTTTTTATATCTGTGATTGGTGTTGACAGTAGCCGACTGTTTACACAGAAATACCTCCCCAAATCCTGATAAGTCTATTTGGATTTGTGTTATTGGACTTTTTTTTTACAGTTTGTTTGTACAGTAAGGTCTAACAGGGAGTTAGTTTAGTCAATTGGCCCCAAACAGAAGTGATATCATTATGTAGGATAACATGCTCTACATTTCTATGTCTGAGAGTGGCAATAGAATACAGATTTGTTCTTGTGTTACCTCACACTTAGACTTAGACTAGACTTTATTGATCCCTTTGGGATGACTCCCTCAGGGAAATTTAAATAATTTCTATCTGTGAAAGCTCAGTTGAAAAAGGAAGGGTTAGGGTTTCGATACTTTTATGTATTTATATATAATTTTTTATTTAAAAATTTATTTATATAATTTTATGTATACAGCAGTGAGAAACAAAAAGTGAGGAGTTCATGTACAATTTAGTGCTTGTGTACTGTACAATATAATTTCAAGAAATGCAGTCAACATGTATTAATTATGTATGGTTTTCTTTGCTTTAGACCTAACATGCTTACTTTTGGGCATCATTTAAGTCAGGCTTCCGATTCAAAGCGCACAGAACGAACAATACAGGGAAGAGTGAACTGACTGAGGGAAGCTTGTATTTCCTGTATGACACAGCGCTATTTCATTTGTGCTTTGTTAACACCTTCAGCAAAACGATGAAGTACAACTAACAACTATTACACGATGTGATAATAAGATAACTAATACAAGTTGTCATCTTCATCATCACAGGCCTATAAATAATGTTGAAATGAAGGTGTGATCGGGGAGCATATCTGTGACTCGACTGGCAGATGTCATGTGTACGTGCTCGTAAGTGTCTGTTTGTGGGAGATTACCAAAGGTTAAATGGTGTAAGGACCCCGCCTGGCTGAGCGTGTATGTGTGTGATCTGCCTGAAGTGGGGTGGACTGAG
>JBAJHX010000041.1:15398651-15417872 GCA_037176925.1 Amniataba percoides
GGGGGGGGGGGTTGGTGGTATGTAGGCCACTCTCATCACGCACCACTGGCTCCATTAGACAGAGCTGGATCCCCAGGAGTGAGAGGGGAGGACACTGGGGAGGGAGAAGGGTGGGGGGGAGCAGAGAGGGCAGCGGGGTTCAGAGCAGTCAAAGAAAATGAGGGAAGAGGAATGAAAAGAGCGATGAGATGTGTTTGATATTCTGGGGGAGACATTGGGGGGGGCTGCTGGAGTCAGAGGATGGTGGATGGGAGGCGGTCAAAGGGGGCAGGCGTTCATGAATGTGTGATGGCGCTCACATGATGAGCGACCTTCTTAGTCACTCTTGATCAATTCGGATAATGTAATGTACAGGTATTATTTTACAGGTAATTATGAATTATTATAATAATCACGATAATTACAGCTTTTGGGGATTTTTTTAAAAACATAGAGCAAATTTTCACAGCTGTAAATAATTAATATCTCCACTGTTGAAGTATTTAGCAAGATAGGTTCAAGTGGGAAGAAAAGTAACGCAAACATTCACGGGGCATATGGCCTAAAATATTTTATTCAGAATATGCTGTTTTTAGATTATTAAAATGGTAGATTACAATTGAAAAAGGAGCACAAGAAAGATCTAGTATATAAAAGTAGGATAGTTATGTAGGAAGATGATACTGACAAACATTTTTTATTTACTCCTCCCGCAAGAGCTGAGATGAGTCAGTGTGACCTGGCTACAGTTCACCGACCCGCTGTTCAGCTGCAACTTAACATGCAGCAGTACGTCTCAGCCAAACACATATTCCCCTTTGGGAATGTTTTTCCAACCGTAGATGTGGCTGTTTAATTCTCCTCAAAAGTGCTGAATGTGTGAATAAATGACACGGTTTATTGTCTTCCCCTCTCTTTACTCCAAGACATGCAAAGGCACGCAGACTGACACATATTGACATTTGCACAGCAGAGAAACCTCCCTCGTTGAATTCCCAGCAGCACTAAAAACCTGGTGAACTCTGACCTGGAGTCAGGCCTGGTTGCCATGGTTACAGCTAGAGTCCGAGCTGGTAATGACTTGTTTGTCAGGAATCAGCGGACTTGACATTGGTGAATCTTGCTGAGGGAAAGAGCGGAGGGGGTGAAACACAGAGGTTGAGAAAGCGAAGGCGGTAAGGTGAGGACGACTGAGACACCAAAAGGGCTCAGGCGCTGTTTGTCTTTTCACCTATGAAGATAAGCGGGATCCCGACTGTGACCTGCAGAAAGACGGAGATCCTGAACAGGGTGATGATGGGGACGTAAAAAGAGAGGTTTTGCCCCTGCTCCAGCACAGCCATTAACTGGGAAGAGTCGTCCATCAGTAGTCTCACATCCAGCAGCAGCTCTTCTTAGTGGCATAGCGGTTCATGTTCAGGGAGGGCGGGCTGCTGGGCCAAGCATCTGGACGGGGAGGCCTGGGGAGAGAAGAAAGTAATTGGCACAGAGATAATGTTTATGGTTTTGAGATAACACCTGAAAGAACAATGCTTGGAAATAAACAGAAAGGCACGCTGTGTGCTGCAGCGTTTTGTTCCCCCAGCAGGGCAACAAGGCAGCATGTTGATGAGGCTAGCAGTAATTTTGTGCTTCCTGCGCACTGATGGTGAGGATCTGGCTGTCGTTCTGACCCAATTAGCGCGACACGAAGCCATTACAGAAGAGTGACCTTTGAAAACAGAGCCATTAGTACAGCAAAGAGACACACTGGTAACAGACGCATTAAAGCACGGTGCACATGAACAAGCCAGCAGGAGCAGTGTTTTCAGGCTTTGCACTGTCTTGGTGTTAGCTGGATGGCTGCTGATCAGAATGAAACCCAGAGCAGCTTTTTTTTTTTTTTTTTTTTTTGTTTGCAATTTATGTAATGAACCCTGCTTTGAGAGTCAGATAACATTTCATTTGTACTATAGATCAAGCAGATAACAAAACATACCTTTACACATGGTTCATTTCATATGTTACATAGTCTGTATATTTGGCACTTAATGAATGAGGAGAACTATTTATGCTGTATCCCTCATATGAGTGGTCAACAAGCAATAACTAAAAGCATTAAAGAACAAATTCTATAACCTATTGATTCTTGCGTGGGTGATGATTGTGTAACAGAAACTGTCCACCATGTCCAGTGTGTCCAGTCCACCCCAGTGGACTTTGCACCTTAAAGAGAAAAACATGTACTGGGTCAGCAGGTGCTGGATAAACAGGCTGCTTCTTGATAAATTGCCTTTTAAAAAAATCACTCTTGGAGTAGTGGAGCAATGAATGAACATCAACACCAGACCTACCGTTTGCCAACAAGTGAGCACCATCACAGAAGATTCAGTCATGTCAAGGCCAGAACCTGCAGCCTTCGCATACACTCTCTGCAGCAGTGCTCGCAAGCTCTTCCTCAACACTGACGCCTTCCCTTTTTTTTTTTTCACAACACAACCCTGCAGCTGCAGGGAGTGTAGTTTGTCAGGGATTAACCAAACCACAGAGCTGGTACGAACTGTTTTCCCCCAGCTCTAGGGAGAGAGACAAAAAGAGAGAAAAGAAGAACTGCACCCTCTAATTTGCCACAAGGAAAGCTACAGCTGAATTACAATGTCTTTAGGAGATTCACAACAATCAACTGGCACGGTTAAGTTGATGTATGAGGGGAAAGTACAAACTGCACAGAAGGTGTGGTCGTGGAGATGAGCTGGTACCCTGGTTGCAGTAATTATTTTGATGAGGGTTTTTTTCCCCCTGTCCAATGTGATAACTCCTGGACAAGCCATGTTTAATTCTCTTAATAAGTCACTACTTTTTAGGACATGGATTACATGTGTAACTGGCCAAGTTCTTCGGCAGAGCTTCACGTGAACACAGCAGAGACATCCTGACAACATCCAGCAAACCTTCGACAAAAAAAAAAAAAAAAACCAAAACATCTCCACAGGCTTTCTCCAAATCTTTTTCACTCTGAGTCATATCGCCCGGTGGTAAGACGCATAACAAGGAATTAAACAGCTCTTAAAAACATGTCTCCCTTTATTCCATGGGAAAAGCAATGTGGTGCGGTGTGGTGTCCTTGTGACTGCGATTTGTGCCGAACGCCACAAAATGGCACACTGTCACGACGTCAGGGATGTCAGGATCAGCCCTTCTGCTCTCCAGCACTTGACGCAGGCTTTTTCGAAGACAGGCCTTTATCCCCGAGTCAACAGACCACAGTGAGATAATGCTTGTCGTGAGATCACAGGTTGGAAACATGCAGTCAGTACGTCTAGAAAAACAGCAGATGAGTTTCCCTGAAATTCACCATCGAACATAAAGAAGTCCTTTCGACATGTATAGTTTAGCATTGTGTTTATAGGCTGAGACTAAAGGCCACCTAGTCAGCCAGTGCAAGCTTTTTGTCAGGATTAATCCTGCTGTCTACTCGTATCATATGGCTGAGAACATGGGAAAACAACTAATCACATGCAGAGGGGTGCATGTAGAGCAAAAACATGAATGTAGGCCATGGTATCTCACACTGTGCCGTCATGAGGAACGTGGGCTGCTACACGTGCAAAAACCCCACATCAGGATGAATCTGATCCAGGCCCTCATTTGGATAACAGAGCAAGGGAGACAAGCTGCATTTGCATATGTGCAACTTTCCTGGGAAAAACGGAGTGCTTGTCAGTCACCCAGCCTCTGCAGACCCGTTGTCATTTCACACTATTTAAAACAAAAGGTTTGCATTAAGTCAATCGCTCTGTACTGGTCCTAGGTTCCAATGCTTATTTTTCTAATGAATTATTCACGCCGCATTCCTTGTCTTGAAACAGACTCAGGGGACACACCGCCAGAGAGAGACAACGAGGAGGATATGAAGGAGAGGAAAGACAGAGAGATAAAAAAAAGTTGTTTGAATCTGTTTGCTCTCAGTTATGCGTCACTAGATGGATTTAGACAATAATATTTAATACCTTGCTTTCAGCAGAAAAAGATCAAGTGTCACTAATATTACAACAAATGTATATAAGTGAATGTGGTTCAAATTAAATCAGAGTAATTTATTGACTGAGGACCACATAATAATGTTGACCAAAGTGCTACTATAAACTTAAGTGACTTAATGAATGAAGACATGAATAAATAAATACAACCAAAACAATGTGGACTGCCTGCACCATATATAGGAAATTCACATTATTGTCCAGCTTTAGAATAACATTTGAATAAAATATCTTTTTACATGTACATAAAATGCAAATGCACTGTTTAAATAGCACATTAAACCCAATAAATTTAGGTTAATCATAATCACATAATGGTTCTGTAGATTGAATAAGAAGACAGACATTTTGAAAGTAAATTGAATGAAAAAATCACAGAAAAAAACACATAATCAGTGTTAACAGTGGAATGGAGAGGGGTAATTGGGCAGAAAACTAACTCCTGGAGGTCATTTAGGGAGAGATCCGGCAAAGTGAGATTTAAACTGGTGCCAGTTCATGCACCACATCTCACACAATTAAAAGCCTGCTTCTCTGATTCCACAGGTACCCACTACCCTCTGACTCATGAGTGAATAAAGTAGTTTCTCATCATAAATTACTATCTTTATGTCTGCCTCAAAGGGAGTTGCAATGCAATAGGCAACCTGATTTTAAACTGCAGCCTGAGATTCCTGAGACTGAATCAAAACCTCAAAACTAATTGAACCATAAAACAGTTTTTCATTGCGTATTTAAAGGCCAACTAAAGGTTTGGCTTTCGTCCAGGCAAAAGAACCCATTCAACTCGCAGACATAATCCAAAACTTTTCCCACATCCTCACATTTACTGATTACAGCTAAGCTAAATACCTGTGTGTCACTTACTGTGAGAGTATTACATGACCATTGCTCTGTACCATTAAGTTCTGCATAATGAGCAAAGAGCTTGTTGCAGCTACAGTGGCAGACTCCACTGAAGACAAGACCCTGCATTTATTATTTACTAAAATGAACTTTCTGCTGTTCAGCAATATGATGAAAAAGCAAATTAACCCTCATCTGTAACTGCATGGGAGTTTGCTTCCTTTCCTTTTGTTTTTTTCCCCCCTTTTTTATACATCAGCACTTCTTCGCTTTCCATCCATCATGTCCTATCAGCGGCCTCCCTCTCTCACTCACCTCAAACTCTGGCCCCCGTCCAGATGAGGATCGACCCAACTGTAAATCTAATTTCCATGATTCTCAGTAGGGCTTTTAGTTTTACAGCCTTACACAGTGCAAAGCAAACACAGTTGTTTGAGAGCACGTCTGACTTGTGATGGCACTCTGGAGAAAGTTGCTATCTAAAACCCACCGATTGTAGCAAAAGGACATGCTGAAGAATGTGCCAGTGCTGCACTGAAATCTGAGCGAGACAGGGTCTGGTTGGTCGTGGATTTCAGTGTAATACAGACATGTATGTTTAAAAGTCTGTAGAAAGCGTGCATGTAAGAATTTTACTCCACAAAACGATCATGGATTGATTGCAGGCTTATTGACTCACAGCGGTGGGAGACACATTGTAAATGAGACCAATCGAGCGTGAGGGTATTACATTCTGTCTCTGAGCACTGCCAGTCACAAGGAAGTATCTCTAGCTCCTAGGGTTTCTCTCTCTTCCTCCCCCTGTCTTCCTCAAACACACATACACACACACGCACTTCCACATCTATCTGAAATGAAATGCTTCTATTAAAACAATGACTATGGAGATGGCAGAGTGAAGCCCATTTCCTCACTCTGTAAAACTGGGTGCAGCTCTAAGCTACCATATATTGTAATTACTTGTCAAATGGCAACTTCAATCGCTACATAAAACATAATAAACACTGCAACCATCTAGTTATGGAATGACATTATGTAAAAATGTGTGTGTGTGTGTGTGTGTTTGTGCATTTTGGCCAGTGAAGTGGAAACAAAGGAGCGCATTCATTATTTATAAGGTCACTCAGGTGCCAACAATGCTTCACTCCTCGGCTGAATCGGACTGTCATCTGACCCCAGCACGCCTGACACAGACATGATCTCTGCTTAAATGTGTCTTTTATGGACTTGTTTCCATGTGGACGAGGAGACTGTTCTGCAAGTTTTGTATGGTGTCTTTTTACCCTCGTATAGGTGACATGTAATATGACAGCAGGTCCAAAGAAATTACTGCGGGTGGTAAGCATAACAAATTTAGTATTTGTTAGATCATGACTTTTGCATTGAATTCCATTTAATTTTCCAGGTTGGCCATGCATTTATCCGTGAGCACTTGTTTGGCACCTATTGGATTTAGATACAATTGTTTACAATTTGAGGTTTTACAATGACAATCTCCTTAGAGGAGAGAAAAATGTTTGATTCAGTCTCCTCTTGTTTCTTGCAGCTTTCAGCAAGTTGCATCTTCTCATACCAATCTAATCTGTCAAAAACAGATCATTTATACAGGCTTCAACAAGATTTATCAGTTTCCCTTGTAAAACATGTTTTCAGATATCTTACCTCAGTCCCCTTCCCCTATTGCTGCTGCTAATGTTCATCATTTTTCCATGAGTCTGTTACTGCGAGGGGAATGTCCTGTGTGTGGCCCAATATAATTGGTTATAATATCATTCTAAACTAAAATTTGTTATCTACGCAACCTCTGTTTGAACCAACTGTTTTATGAGTAAATCAGACTTCAGTTTAGAAAAGATCTAAAACTTTATAAAAGTGATTTCTAGCCTGTAAATTAGGCAAATTAAACTATTCTAAATGTCCAGAATGATTGTTTTCAACATCTGTAATGTTGTAATGTAAGGGAATATATATGTCATCTGGCTTGGGATCCCCCCGCAGGAGGTGGACCACCGTGTTTAGTCTAAAGCCACCATGACCTGGCCCCAGACCAGTGTTAGGAAATGGATGGATGGACATTTTCTGTGAGAGATTTGTATTTAAGGACTTTTTCCGGAATTTTATCAATACAATATTTTGTCTAGACTGGCAGAATTATTTTTTATTTTGTTGGTACTCTACACTCTTACAGTAATTTTCAATTCTACAGTGGTGCCTTTCTGTTGTGTTGTGATTAATAGATCTATTTATCTTCAGCAGAGTAACATAAGAGAGTGTAAGATACTATAATGTTAGTGATTGAAGTGGTGGAGACAGAGATGCTAAATCTAATGTATCCCAACATATTTGTGTGTGTGTGTGTCTGTGTGTGTGTAGGCATGTACTTCACACCGCCCCTGCAGGGGTCAGTGCCTTTGACTCGGGTCAGAAAGGCCTGGACACGCCGCTGGCTGTCCTGTGGTGGAGGAAAGGAGGAAGAGGAGGATGATGAGGAGGAGGAGAGGACACATGAGCCTGCTTGACTGGACTTTTTGAGTTGCAGATGCGCATGCAGCTTTTCAAAACGCCTGCAATAACCGCAGTGACATTACTATTTCTTTTAACACTGCAAGGTGTTGAGCTCAGGGACACGTGATTGGACGAGTTGGTGAAGGACGTGAGAGATTATTTTCTTTTTATTATTATTTTATCTTTCTTTACTTTTTAAAATTTAGATGTTTTAGCGTGGACTGATCAGTGAGTCGTTTCCTCTCATTGACAGGCTGTTTGATGTGAGCAGCGTGTCGGTCCTGCAGCAGTGCGATCACTCTCTCTCTCTCTCTCTCTCTCTTTCTTCTCTCTGTGTGTCCCAGCTCGCCGTGTTATTGGACGCTCCCTCCGCTCGTTACCAGGGGCGTGGAGCCGAGCGGGGCCGAATGGAGGAGGAGAGGTGGAGGAGTGTTGTTGTGCAGAGGAGAGAGATAGAAAGAGACAGAAACACACATTTGCGCGTCGTGTTTTAGCCTTACGCGGTGCGGGAGACGATGACGAGTAGTAGATGAATCGCCGTGGGGACTTTTTAAAGGCAGAGTGAGATTTAACCCCCACCCTCCCCACCCCGACACACACACGCACCGAACACACCCCGCGCAGCAGAGCTGAGGCGGCCCGGCGGCTCCTTCACTGTCCCCGCTGCGCAAACGGCTGCTGTCCGCACCCGGAGGAGAAGAGGAGGAGGAGGAGGAGGAGGAGGAGGGGGGACGGAGGGATGCGAGGACTTGAGAGGAGATGAACACCACGCCTTCCTCGGTGTATTCTCGCTAAAAACGGGGTATGTGCTCACTTAGGAGAGACTTGCGTTTGTTTCTGGGCGGCACTGGAGTGTGAAAATGGGGATAATACGTAGATAGGGCGTTTTTAAAGTCCACCTTTTTTTTTTTTTTTTTTTTAGCGGTGGACAGCCGGCTAACGTTAGCGAGTTTTTTTTAACGCCGGACCTGTGTGTGTCGTGTGTCGCTGTTTAGTCGGCTTTTTTTCGCTTTAAAAAATGACCAGGTGAGTGATGTGAACGATGTGAGTGTGATTAAATGTTTAAATAGCGTCTCATTAATTGTTATTTGAAGGGAGAAGTGAGCGCCGTCAAAGGCTAGCTTACTAACTCCCGACTTGCTAAAGTTAACATTAACTGAGCTACGCTAGCTCTGTGTTCACCTGCGGGTGGTTTGACGGCTTCTGCTAACAATGTGTGTGTGTGTGTGTGTGGTGCTTTTTTTTTTTTTTATTAAACTCCCGCTGTTGTCTTCTCATCCACCTGCTTCCTCAGACGCCAACTAACTTAAACTCGTTGGTGCAGATAGCTCTACCTTGCCCTCCCCTCCCCCACCAAAACACTCTGCAGGAAGGTTTTTTTTTTAAATTTCACTAACTGGCCGCCCTTTTTCTTTTTGCAGCTCTTGATATCGGATGAAATCTCGTCTATGTCATCCATCCCGGTGTTGTTGAGGGCCTCAGCCGGCAAACTGCGTCACCGAGTGGGCGCTGCAGGTACTCGTCTCTAAATCTGCCTGGCAATGGCACGGATGACCTGGAAACCCAAGTGACTGAACTCTTGAATAACCATGGAGCCGGAGGCCAACGCGAACCCCCGGGCCCACCAGGAAGCGAGGCATCCTTCTGTGCCTGGCACTCAGCGCGAGCGGGCTGCAAACATGTACGAGGCTGATGGGAATGTCAACCATGTGGACTCAGTGGTCAGAGGTGGGAGTGACCCCAGCGCTTACCCATCCTCCAGCTACCAGAGGAATGTGCACCAGAGGTTCATCAGAAGGAGCTTATGGTTCTCAGACACGGACGAGCAGGCTTTCGAAGCGCCAGAGTGCGACAACAGGAGCAAGATCAACATCAACCTGCGCACCATTGTGGACAGGACTCGGGGGACCAGCTGTGGTATACAGGAGGGCTCCAGCACCGAGAGTCAGGGCGGGCAGAAGGACAGCGCAACCGAGAGCGCCAGCGCCGACGAGGAGAAGGAGAAAGGAGGAGATGCATTAAATCTTACGTGCAGCGACGCTGGCAAAGCTGCCATCAAGGCAGCCAGTGAGGAGAACGAGGAGGAGGCGGAGATGAAAGCTGTCTCCACGTCTCCGGGGGGAAGATTCCTCAAATTTGACATAGAGCTGGGGAGAGGATCCTTCAAGACGGTCTACAAGGGCCTGGATACTGAGACCTGGGTGGAAGTTGCCTGGTGTGAGCTCCAGGTAAAGTATTCAAATTGTCCATCAAATGAACAATCTCTCTCTCTCTGTGACACCCAAGCCATAGCGTTCTCACTTGAGATCAGATAAAGCATACTGAGCAGCCATATATAGAACCCTTTTTCTATTTTCTTTTTCTCATACTTGCACATGGGTGTGGGGGATATTTTTAAACCATTATCTTTTTATTTCACTCTGTATAAGAAACACACAAGTTATTTCTTTCAACCAGTCATTACTATTGGTAGAGAAATGCCTGACTTTCACAGGAAGCCCCCTCCTCCACCCTGCGCCCCTCTGTGTCAGTGATGGTTCACACATCATGATGGTATAATGGTGATGTCTTCAGGGAGCTGTCAATCATCTGGAGTCTCAAGAGGGAGTCCACTAAGTAGCAAATGGGTTACCGCTAAATTTTAAATGGTTTACACAGGAAAAGTGATTGACAAGCATTAGCTGCTGACGTGGAGACGCACACCGCCGCTGAGGTATGATGATCAGCAGTTTTGCGAACGCACAAGGAGAGCCTGCCTTGTCTTGCATTACACAGACACAAGAAAATCACCAGCTTAGACTGTGCAAAGGAATTAACTAATTATTTCCGTCCTTTCGAGACTGCAGCAAGGATTATCTCTCCCTCTCTCTCTCTCCTTCTCCCAGGAGGCTTAAGGGGGACTACAGTGAGCATAACTGGCCCCCTCAAAGGAAGAAAACCTCTACTGTGATTTGTTATTCTTTCATTATTCAGATTAAAATAGTGAAGGATTCATTTAACAGTTTTACGCTCAGACATGCTCCGTTATGAGCGCCAGTCTTTTGCCCAGCTGTTGGTGAAATGACAGTTATTAGATCGGACCGTGCAGGAGATGCTTGTGCGATCACGTGCTCTGTCCCAGCAGTGTGTCTGCATCTCATGAGCCGTGCTACTCCCTGCCTCCCACCCTCTGTGCAACAGGAGGTAGGCAGACAGGAAGCAGCTCAAGTGCGCTGTAGCCTGCTGGGGACCGTGTGGCGGTCCTGTGGCCTCAATGAATATAACGCCTAGGGTACTGAAAACATGCTGCGTCAGTAACCTGAGAGAGGAAAGAATGCAGGCTGCTCGATGCGTTTGGAGAGGTAAACCGATCTTCTGCGGCTGTGGCATCATAAGGCAGAGACGTGTATCGTATCTAAAGAGGACTTTTAAGATAACATACCACTAGCCAGGAATGAGCACAGATACAGTATCGCTGAGCGTCACGATGACTTCATTTGGGTGATGATGTTATGCAGACTGATAGTACTGGTGAGCAACCCCACATCTCCCACGACCTGACAACACTGAGCTGAAATTGGACTCAGCGGATGATGGGATGTGGAACAGGAAGCAATTTACAGTATTTTATTCTCCCCTAGTGACACATATTAAATCTCCCTCTAGTGGACAATCAATAATGGATGTTAATCACAATGCATCCTTTATCCCAGTCATGTTCTCATCTAACTGCTCTCTCATGTCTTGCGGCTTTGAGCTGATAGTCTTTCATCAAAATGGTTTAATACACATAGTGCTATTCTGACCTGATCAGTTTGTATCATTAAAGTGCTCTCTGGTTCATTAGCGAATAGATTAGAACCATTAATTGAGACTTTTGCGTGTTTGAGTCAATGAGGTCTCACGCAATGTAATTCATCGGAACCGGTGGCTATGTCATATCTGTCATTCCAGCCCTCATAAAATGAACATCCAGTGGGCTGAACCATATAAGTGTTTTTTGACAAGCAGCTAAAAAAAAACAGTTTTAGGTGTGCCGAACAAGATATGACAAATAAAGTGTGATAGATCTGTATATGCAAACCTGAAAGGCATAACAAGTAGGATTCCTCTCAAAGATAATATATCTATTCCCACAACAATAATCTCTCTGTCATCACTTGTGACCCACTAGAATCGTGTGGCAGTGTACATATCTGTAGAGAATCTGCTTTCTGCTGGGATTTTCATATTTTTTCAAGATAGCACAAGCACATCAGCCTTTAGGCAGAGGTGTGTATCTCCCAGCCAGTAACAGCGTGTAGGGTGTGAAGGACAAGCCTCTATAAAAACTGTGACCAGGTGCCAGATTTGGAGACCACCAGAAGAGTTCTGTGTTGGAGAGATTCAACAAACTTTGAATGTTGTGTTTTCAAACATCTACTGATGAATCCTACCTGTTTTGCCTTTTAATGCAAAATTGTACATTGTAGGGCTTCAACTAAGCACAACACTACAGCTGCAACTGTTTGTCCATAAATCAATGTAGTCAGTTGAAAAAATGTTACATTTTAAAATGTGAACCCAAACAAGACAAATAATTCTGTTCCCCTCAGCTGTAAGAAATTGTAATGGGTATTTTTCACTCCTCTATGGATCTTTTATAGACCAAGAAATTAATTGAGAAAATAATTGCCAGATTAATAAATAATACAAATAAAATGAATACCTATTTCAAAAGATTTGAGGAGTTATTCAGTTTTCAGGCCAAGAGAATGAGACAAAGATAAAAATGAACAGTTAATTGATTATTAAAACTGACCAAAGCAAGGCTGATCACACTGCTGCAGATTAGTTGACAACAACTGAATAATCCACTAGTCAAAAAAGTCATTTTGGGTATTTCGGTGTATGTGTAAGGTATTGTAGTACATAATGCTGCAATCAAAGTGCCTCTCAGGGATTCAAAAATGTTTAATTTCATTATGTGATAGTGTCTATGTAACACATCCTATATTTGAGTAGGTGTACTAATCTTGACTAGCAGACTCTACATCTTAGTGTGGCAAGTGAGAGGTTTTATTGACTTTCTTAAAGAGAAATCTAGAGTTTGTAGCTCCAGTGGGTTTTATCAGTATACTTAATGGGTCATGTAAGGAGTCACTGTAAAGCCTGGCAGTGTGAGCCAAGAAGCCACGTTGCACGCAATCACACCAGAGCTTTCCACTTATATTCAGCAGGTTGGTGCAGGTACAGGTACCAAGTAGTTTGAAGATTGCAGTCAGAGCAGTTAAGATTTTTTTTCATTATGCATATCATCAGCACATCTTGAGTATTTCATGTGTTTGATGCCACTTTTGCTCAGATCTATGATGGTGAAAGGAGAAGATGAGATCTTTTTGGTGAAGACGGAGAGAAAGAAATGTGACTGTGATTTTCCACTGTTTCCCCTCCTTCCAGTGGTCACATGGCTTTCTTGCCAGAAATTTTAATCTGGTCCTGTGTTTATTCTCTCTGTCTCCATTCCTCCCTCCTGCCCCTTTCCTCCCATCCCCATCTCCCCCACATTGCTGT
This sequence comes from Amniataba percoides, assembly GCA_037176925.1. Classification (NCBI taxonomy): domain Eukaryota; kingdom Metazoa; phylum Chordata; class Actinopteri; order Centrarchiformes; family Terapontidae; genus Amniataba; species Amniataba percoides. The sequence continues at coordinate 15,411,533 of JBAJHX010000041.1, forward strand.
ATCCGTGCCAGGCTGCTGGCATAACACAGATGGCCCTGGCTCAGGCAAGGATGTTAATCTGAGAGAAAGATGCCTGAGTTTTTCATTGTCGAGGAGAAACACTTCTTGTGTTTCTGTTTGCCTTGTCTCATTCTATCATTGCACACTGGAATTTATTTTTTAAACTTTGGAAACTTCCCGTTTCTGCCAATTGTGGCTGTGTAATAGATTTTTATCTTCATGTTGAATGCTGCGTGCACACTTGCAGAAACAGAGTTTACTTCTGACTTTGTTAAAACTTCTCTGTTGTATTTGGCAGCAAGCTTGTTGTTCTGTAGATTAAATCTGGTTCTCAGCTGGTGAGTGCAGACCCGGCAATGAAACTGCAGTGATATGAAGCTGCCTATCTGTGAGTGTTGAGATTTGGGCATTTTTGAACCAAACAAACCCAGCAAACGACACCATGTCTGAGCAGGTCCGTGTCCTGGGTCCAAACACTGATATTTTCTGTAGCGGTAGATTAGATTGAGCCATGTTATAGGATGCTCTTGCATATCTGAGCATAGCTTTAGGCTGTCTCTTTGGATTAGGTTAACATTTACAGCACTAACAATGACCTTCTTGACTGCTCGGACGGCAAAAGAAAAACAAAGTTGGAGATGTTCAAGTAGCTCATTGGTTATGGCCCATTTGGCATTAAGGAGCCCAAGGAAGCAAGGGCAGCCAGACTCAGTGACTGGAGCTAACAGTGCCTTATCAGTGTTCTCATCTTCAGGCATGCCTGAGCTCCCATGTCACTCGGCCAACTGAAGACCCTGAAGGAGGCAGGACAAGCCTGTTAAAGCCAAAGCAATGTAGCCTCAGCAGGCCTGTTGGACAAGGCCTAATTAATGGAATCTAGAACTAATACATAGTAGACAATCAGTGGCTGGCATTATTTAAAGCTGTCTACACATAAATTAACATTAGAGATAGATCTTTAAATTTATTTTTAATTGCTTCAAAGATTGTTTTTCAAGAGTTTTTAAGCATACTTGACAATATCATGTTTTCAGTTTTACATCGCCCTTTGACGTGATAAAGGAATACAGATTAATCAATCATTAAAATAGTTTAGATCAAATAAAATTTCTGTTAATTGACAAATCAACTCTGTTCTGCATTCCCCTGTTGGCCCTGCAATCTGATATCTTGTATCCCTCTGTGAACCTTTGTTTTGACCTCACTTCCTTAGAACTTATAATCTTGAAGATTTTTCATTGCATTCTTTCTATGGTACATTCTCAGGCATGTATTTGGACTTCCTCTCTGTTTCAGTTTCATCTTCTGTAGTCATCTTTTCTCTGTCTGTTTGGCCATAGTAACGGTTTACTCGCAATGATTGCCAGAAAAAGCAGTATGCCACTCCACGCAGAGGCAACTTAAAGGACAAATCTTAGCTAATCTAAAGATAATATCTTTAAAATAGTAATGTGCAGACTTTTATTTTAAGCTGATGCATACTGTCATATCAAGTAGTCAAAACTGTGCTTGCTGTGCCTGCACATCTTACTGATTGTTAAAGTGTTTTCTTGACTGATCATACTATGATTCAGAAAGCAGTCTCCAGAGACACACCTATAGCAAACATACACTCCAGCAGTCTAACTTTGAACTGATGAAGATTTACCTTAGATTTTAACTTACTTTGACCCCCTTGTCCCTCCCCTAACAATAGAAAGTGTCACAACAGCTCATTAGGAGTAGTAATCCGTTTTGGAATTTAAGAAGGTTATTTGTATGAATGAATCTGGAGCACCTCTGCATCCTGTTAAGGCCTCCTGCTTAGGCTCTTTGGTATGAAGACAAGGGTTACTTTTAATACACACTCTGGTTGACCTCTGCATCACTAAGCTATTTACGTAATAATGAGTGGAAACAAATGGCCACACAGTAGGACTTGTACTCAAGTCTAATTGTAAACTGTTATTAACATTTATTTTGACAGCTTGTTTTATATGTAGGACGGTATAGTGGTGTAGTGGTTAGCACTGTCGCCTCACAAGAGGGTTCTGGGTTCAAACCCAAGCTGACTGAGGCCCTTCGGTTTGCATGTTCTCCCTGTGTCTGCGTGGGTTCTCTCGGTATTCCAGCTTTTTCCCACAATCCAAAGACATGCAGGTTTAGGTTAATTGGCGACTCTAAATTTCCCCTAGCTGTGAATGTGAGTGAGAGTGGTTTGTCTGTCTTTCTATGTCAGCCCTGTGACTTACTGGGGTCCAGTCAAGGGTGGACCCTGCCTCATGCCCAATGATAGCTGAGATAGGCTCCAGCACACCCTGCAACCCTGTGTGTCAGGATAAAGCAGGTATAGAGAATGAATTTTATATCTAAAGCCTCTTATGTACAAAGACTTTTGGCTGGATGATAAAAGTTTGTTCTGTTAAGGTTTCATAATATTATGGTTAAAATTATTGGGTTGTTGTGGCTGGGACATAATGTTCGTATATGTCCTGGTTTATCATGAAAATGTGGTACCAGTGGTGTGACGACCTAAGTCTTTTTTTTACTTATGTTTTTGGAAAAAAAACAACTGAATTGATGTATATGGTCCTATACCAGAACCACATGCTGTTGCAACATTGCAGTAAACACACATTTTTGAATACCTGAATATTAGGAATACTGAGCAGCCCTCTTATCAATTTTATCTTTATGAAACTTTAGGAATATTATTGTTTATGTGTCAGAATAGCTGATTTAAACTTGGTCATTTTAGATGCTGTAATTTATTGTAATATTGCACTGGGTTGATGTAAAAATGTGTGTATTATTATGATCGCAAGGGTTTTGGTTAATATGACAGGGGCTGTACATCTTGGGCTCTAAAATGAATTAGATGTTAAGGCTGAAGGTTTTAAATTGATTTTTTTTCTTTTTATTTTCATCTAGCAGTATCCTCACTTTTCCATCATTGCTGGTTCCTTCCTCCTGCAGTTGTTGTCCTATATTCTGCCCACTGTCAAATGTGACAAAGTTTAAGCATCTTTTTTTAACATGAAATACGATTTCATTGGCCAGCACTATTAAGGCAGCATATCCTGCTGCTCTGCAGTCTCATTACCTACCGCAACCCTGGAGTAGTAGTTGCAGTTAAAGTTGGCAGTGATGCATTTACACAGCATTCTTGAAATTGGTTTTATTATTGGTGACCTCAACGGGTTTTGGTAAAGGTTCCTAGGGCATTAAAAAAGAGTAGTCTTTTTTGAATTCCCCATGCATGAAAAACCCTTGCTTGTGTTTTGCACTACGTGGTGTTTAGTCTGGGTCGGGGTATTATGCTGAATCAAGGCTGTCTCTCTGGCTCTGTGCCCCCACACTGCAGTGGATGATAAAATGGTCAAGGGAGGGGGGAGGTGAGGTTGGCCAGGCTGCCCAGTTCGGCTCAGGACACGGCGCTTCTCTGCCTTGTCTCAACTCCGGCCCTTATCATCAGTGATGTGGGATAAGGGGGGACATGTACAAGACTGCCCACCTGCCACACTCACTTTCTGGCTTCCACCAGTCTTCCCAGGCTTCATTAAGCATCATTCACTTATACAAGTACTGCACATACTTACAAATATTGGTACTGCACTACTTTATGGTTTTTACAGAGTCTGAGAATCTGCGTGTGTTACCATTCAGGCATGGATGTTTGGTGTCTTCCTGAAGTGTGTGTTGAAGATGTCACCACCAGCTGCTGTCCTTCAGGTTCTGCTGAACACACTGTTAACACTGCCTTCTGTCCACTATGAAGCCTTGTGAATTAGAAATGAGAAAAAAAACATGGCCTATTTTCATCTTTGATAGTTACCCTTTAGCATGACTCTACAGTCAAGCAGCAGCAATTATTACACATCAGTATTAATAGCCAGCTGATCATCTGATAAGTGACTAATAGTTTCAGCCCTGCTCAAGAGCAGTATCAAATAGACTGCTGTTAATTAGGACAAGCCAGACACACTCACACTTACCTTGCAACAAACGTAAGTGCCTTTAACTATGGACCACTTACTGTTAATTTGAATCATAAGTGCACATGTGACAATGTCTTGTCCTTTTTCTTTTTTAAGGCTGTTGTGGTATGCGTCATACATTCCCACTCTATAGCCTCTTCTTATCTACACGCCCTCATTTTTATCAGCTCTCTCCCTTCACACCCAAACAGCAGAGAAGTCATTTGGTCACAGGCTGATTTTGTTGTCTTATTATCACAGTATTATCTCACTGGCTTGGCAGCTTTTACGGTGTCCCTGTCTTCTGGGCTCCTCCTTGACAAGGAGGTGTGATGCATGCACTTTTTTCCCCTTCCCCTCTTAGCCTTTTAGCAGCTCCTATTCGTTTAAAATATTATACTGTGCCAGTGTGTCAATTAGCACGTCTTGGGTGTTGAGTGGTGTCATGTCAGGATAACTCTAACAGAGCTAACAGAGTGACCGGCACAGCTGCTAGCCAAATTCCTCTGCAGTCATGGCTTCGGCTGAAGGCAGTCTGCTGGCTCACGGCTTGCCCTGCACCAGCTTTTGTTACGGCAGCAGAAACAGTTGTCTGTTGGGTGCAGAGGGTGGCAGGGTGGTAAAGTAATTTAGCATACCTCCCCTAACCTGGCAACAAGTATTCACATCCCGCCATTCCAAACATCTTTGTTCATTGTTGGTGTGTTTAAATTAAAAAACAGCTTTAGATGGCAGTGTTTGTCTCATTCTAACTTCCTGTAAAGTGAATCGTCATGCATGGATCAATAAAGCATCACATTATGTTTGTGACTGAAACTAAGCTCTTCATTGCAGCTTTAAAAAGCTATACTAAGGCCTGCTCGCTCTGTGGTTTGAGCTCGGCCAGCTGTAAATGCAAAACAAATCTATAAAGGATTACCTCTATAAACTTCCTAATCATTTCAACAGAGTTTGGTTTTTTAGTTTTTAAGTACATCCTGGGGTGAAATAGTTTCTTTCTTAATCTCCTTAGCCAAATGTTGTGACACATATTGAGCATGCTGGGTTTAGCTGTCTAGGTTTTACAGTGCAGTTTGTTGACAAGTTGTAAATCCATGTCACACTATTGTTACTAAACCCAAATGATGCTAATCTGTTCATTGTTATCCGCGGATCAGGACGAGGCCAGGTTAATTGGAGAATAAGGAAAATGAACACATAACTGTGGAAGGAAACCAAGTTAACTTAGATTTTTTTGTGTGTATAATTTGGTCGTCGTAATCAGAACTTATGTTAAAACTTGCACCTGTCCTGATATGTTTTGTGCCTCTAGTTGTGGATTTCACTGGTTTATTTATCGTAAAGGATTTGATTAGGTATCCTCTTAACTATTTTAGTCTCATCAGGGGTACTGTAACAATACGAAGCACTAGATAAGACAGACGGGATGGTGTCTAGATGGTAACTTGGGGCAGCTGCTTGGTCATTTTATAGACTCATCCAGGCCATGGCCCAAAAACATCACAGATTGTTTTTTTACTAGAGAATAAAACTTTTTAGTTTTACCTCTGTGCTTTGCTACTGGCTATTTTTCTCTTTTATGTGAACTATAAAGCATTAAGTCATAAGTGAAAGACTTCATTTAATAGAAGACTATATAGACTCTCTGGAATTGAAAGTAATGGTCCAGTCCCATACACTCTTTACAATATTCAACACAATTTATATGTCTGTACCAAGTGCAGATGATTATCTCTCATCATTTAGAAATATAGCAACACAAACCAATGACTGTACCAACCAAATCTGTGGAAAGAAGTAAGAACTAATCAATAGATTTTTATACATTTTGGTTTCACCTTTCATATATTTCAGAATGTCACAAGTTATTAATAAAATTTCAAATGTTTAATCATTTATCATTTAAAGTCAGCAATTATTTAGGGTTTCAGTCCTTTGTCTATGGTATACCACAGAGATTTTACAGTAATAAACTAATTTAATAGAAAGTCTCTGAACCTATTGAAGTCTGTCTTTATCTTTCTATGCTCAAGGCTTGTGTAGGATTATTCACACCATTAATTTGGGGTATGTAATTTCAGTTATGAGACGTTAAGGATCCATCTTGATAAATGTCATGACTCACCGTTTTTTCCAAAGCAATTTGTGGGTGATACTTCGTGTGTGTGTGCGTGTATATATGTGTGGATGATGACAGATGGGAGTCAGTGCTAATAATACACTACACACGAGGTTTTCGGCCTCAGAATTTGTATCCATAAATTTTTTTCTTCTTGACAACACCATCAGGATCTGTCACTCCTTTTCTTTGTATGTGTGTGTGTGTGTGTGTGTGTGTGTGTGTGTGTGTGTGTGTGTGTGTGTGTGTGTGTGTGTGTGTGTGT